>JAIPMN010024417.1:0-10693 GCA_020650975.1 Apostichopus californicus
TATTCAGTGCCCTTTTAGGGGTAATTTTTTGGGGGGTGGGAGGGGGGGTATTTTTCAGGGGTATTCCTTGTAACAGCACATAAAATCCACCAATTTCTAAGGACACTTTTTAATCTGGGTATGGTACATGCAACCAAGGGTACTGTCCCAAATTGGAGATGTCTGGTCATGTTATACTATGGTAGCCACTTGACATTGTGACCATTGTGGTGAGCTACATATTAATATTTTTATGGTATTTAATAACTCGCGACCATCTGTTCTGCAGGTTTACTGTGGCAGTTTACTCACATCTCCTGCATTCACACTGACCTTGAAAAAGTCCATTGGCATTGTACTCTGTCTCCCCACTGATGAAAGAATAAAAGAATGCTGATTATTATTAACCTATTATAGAAAATACAAACCTCTTCAAGCAGGAGATATTGGCAGATAGAGGTCTGAAGTGTTTGCTGGTAGTGAATCAAATATTAGAACCACCAGTGTAAAGTAAACCACAAGACTACAAAATATTAGAACTGCTTCATATTTTCCATTAATTTCACAGAAAATCATTCAATTATGACATCCAAAATTATAACAGAATTGTTGCGGATTTCAATCTTTAGTGTAAATTGCCCGCATTTTTCATACTATTAAGCTTTTAATTTGCTAATTTGACATTTATCAATGTCATGATTCACACTGATTTAGAAGAAATCGGTTTTGTCAAAACAATGGAGAAGATTATTTTTTGTTTGGAGAGGTCAGTTTTATCTCATAACGCAACCAGAATGCAAAATGCATTGAGGTCTCGGATGACTTCATTGCACTAGACTTCTGCTTGAGGTTAACCAGAAATAGCTATCACAATATCAATGGCCCGAAACACTATCGATGTACAGTTACACTATGGCATGGTAGACACAGGTCAGTCTACTTGTACGTAGCAATACACACCTCCACCAAAAACAATAAGGGTCTTGTGATGCATCCACACATCATAGTTTGAGAAGTATCCACGATTCTCATCGTTAGATATCATGTAAAAGGGTTTTCAAAGTTGACCTCCCAAGCAACAGGATTCTTGTACTCAATATGGCAAATCCATATACCATGGATGAAAAGTATCCTTGATTTCTACCATGAAAAATCATGTTTTAATGGTTTTCAGGCCTCGACACTGCACTATTTTTTTTCAACACACTAAAAACTAAAAATCTACTCGCCAAAATGCATAACTCTCTTGCCACTATAACTGCTATTCAAATCACCATAGTACAGATCTACAACATCAATACTTTCTATGAACAACGGTTAGGCACTTAGGCAGAAACATGGTGGTGTGTTATTGCACATTGGAAAATTATGTTTCTGTGCAGTATGAAATTTAAACTTCTCTTCCACCAAAATTTATGAACAAGTAAAACATGTCGCAGAATCATAAATTAGCAGCTAGGTCTACTGTAGTGTCTCAAAGAAATAAACATAAAACATCTGCAAAAATACTTATGAAGATAGCTTTGCTTGTTACATTAGGGCTCCTCTAGTACAAGGCATATACAATACAGTAGCTAGGTGTGCACGCGTCCTAAGCCTATACAGTACCTCACTGCTACTTTGAACCACTACTCAATTAGCATAATTGGTACATTTTCCCAATTATTTATCTTGTCTTTTAGCTGCAGATTGGTGTGCAAAATATATATAATGCTTTTACTCCATTACACTGCCTAAATCAAAGCGATATTTTACCCAATGAAAATCTAAGGTTGAAAGAGCATAGACCCTATCTTCCACTCGCAACCCGGTTAAGTGAAAATCTTTGCCAAAAAATCCTAGCAGCAATCACAACAAACATAAATTTCACTCCAAGATTAAAACAACTGGTAACTAAATCAACATACAATGTCTTAGAGATGACATCAGCCTCAGGCATTATCTACTTAGTGAAAGCTGCTTTGTAACTGTCATAGAAGTTAAAGCGATACATTATAGCTTAAGAAGTAGGCTAATCTCTTTGTAATACATCTCTGCTACAAGCACCTTAATACTTACTGTCTGATGAAGGTAACCTTGAACATCTTATCCTCAGAGACTTCTAACGATCAAAACATCACTAAAGAAAGAACAAAATAAACATGAAATAAATAGAAAGTGTTGAAGAACAACCCCAATTGAACCATGGCTTTGTTTCATGATATTACTGAGATGTACAAACGTGCTGCTCTAATTACATACTATCATGTCATATTATGATAGACCATTAAGGTATGTAAAGTCATCAAACTTCAAAGAAGACACAAACAGTACATGAACAAGCAGTTATGATAGTGAAGACCAAATGAAATGCAATGGTCTGTACACTTCTAAGTTTGTGACAGAGAGAACAGGTTTTCTCTGGTTCCACCCAACAGCAACAAACAATGCATATATATATAAATTGCTATATTGTGTTTATATTCAGACCATTCAAAGCTTCAAGTAAAGACAAGAATACACCTCCATTTACTGCAACAACAACAAATAAAGATTATCCATCAGTAAGTCCAATTAGAAGTATTCAAATCACAGGACAGTAAAACTTCTGTGTGGATAGCTATGTGATGCAGCCAAGTCAAGTTTATTTTCAGAGCTACATTTATGGCTTTTTTCTCTGTAAT
Source organism: Apostichopus californicus (assembly GCA_020650975.1). NCBI lineage: Eukaryota > Metazoa > Echinodermata > Holothuroidea > Aspidochirotida > Stichopodidae > Apostichopus > Apostichopus californicus. The sequence continues at coordinate 2,643 of JAIPMN010024417.1, forward strand.
TGAATTTATCTTGCCCCTGTGCAACACTAGTGAAACTTTGCAACTTTATACGGTCTTGTAAACTGTGTTGTATGTTTATCATGCCAATGATCAATTTTTTGTTATGTGAACAATTTACCATGCTGAAACATCAGGAATAGCAAGGGCGAGGTTATTTCTGTACTTTCGTTCAATAAAATGAACTTTCAACTCTGCATGCTGCAACTACAGGTGCTCCTAACGTTGTGGTCAAACCATACATTTACCTATCAGATTACATGATTTTACCACAAAGTTCCAGCACTTCACACTTTAACACAGGATTCTTATTGCAGATTGCAATAAGTTGACCCTCACATTAGAGTATCAGTTCCTCAGACAAATGACTACAGCCATGGTTTCAATTCCCAAGGTCTTATGTATACAAATGTTTGATCAGTTTTCAGTAACATTATTAGGGAAGTGGAACAATATAGGCCCAGGTTAACATACCCTTGTGAAATGACATAAAATGATAATGCTGGAAACACACCTGCCCTTAAATTTCTATAAAAATTCAATTCAACGTGATTCTGAATGATTGTTGCGATCCTGAAACGACCATGCAAAATTAGTACCACTGCTGTAGCTTAGCCTATACGTAGGAAAGGCTTCATAATTGACGCAAATATTACTAACAATAATACAGCAGGCAACTTTTGTCGTCAAGCAGAGTTACATATTTGATGAGTTCTTATCCATTTTAGGTATATGCTGATCAAGTTGTGGGTTTTTTAAAAGCTTTTAACACCCTACCCTAGTTTTGCATATTTTTGGGACATTTGGAAATCTTACTCCCTAAAAATAACCACAATTACCTCAATATAATACCACTAATCTCTAGGACCTGACCTGTCAGAGCTTAGAGGCTCAGTGCATAGCAAACAGCATCCAGATTCAATGGATGTATACTTAGGCATACACTACAGTTAGCTTATCGATGAATGTGTCAATTTAAGGGTATGAAAGAACTTGACACAGCGGACATTTTGTGGTCAAATTCAGCTCAATTGTACGTTGCCTAGGAACAGAACAATAATTATTTTGAGATCATTACATTTCTGAGGAATTACACATATGAAAAACGGTTACAGCTGAGAGATTTCAATTTTTTGTTGATAGAAATCGTTAATCAAATCCTTAAGGGTGTCAATTATGAGCCCACCATGCTATGTAAAGTACATATATGGTAGTATTATGATAATGCAGTATGTTCCTTCAATTCCTGTATTTGTATCATATATATCGTTGCAGTTTTGATAGATGATGTATTGCTGTTTTTGAATTTCAAATTTTAACCAGTTTTGAGGGCATGTTTTAAGAACTGCCTTAATGAAAACTGCTAAAATTGAAATAGGGTGAGCTCTGGTGAAAAGAGAAAACATGTATTTCGAATTTGTACCACTTTCATGAAATATATGACACATTTACCAGAATTATACAGTACGAACTTTAGACGTGTAAAGTTAAGCAAATTTCTCTCTGAAGTGGCAAAGGCCTTGTTATCGCCAAACTTGACCAATCCATGGATGAAAAGTAGTTCTAGTATAAAACTACATGACAGAGTTAATTCTGGGAGATAATCATTACAGTTATCTTTGAAAACTACCATTGAAGTCTTAGCATCGCGTAATTACCCTATACGCTACCACCATATTGATACCTCATATTTAACGTTGAGCCTAGAAGAACTACCCTTACTAATACTAGTGTGTAGTATAGGTCTAACTTGATAGTATTGCCCTAACATTACTAGTAACAATAACATTAACAATAGTATTAACAGCTTTCCCGAGCACTTCTGTTACTGTTTCTGAGGGTTTAACGTCAGTTTTAACATCGAGAGCCTATCCATTCTGATCTACTAAGTAGAAAAGTACGCATTTACTTAAATTTTCTGATAGGTTGATAGGTGTAGCTAAATATACGATCTTACTCACATGTCTTGACTTAGTCTTCATAAATGCAGCGATAGAAATAACTTGTTGATTACGCAATACGTAATTCCCCGTCTGATCGTGGCATTGTACCGCTCTTATGGAACGCCATGTTAACATTTATAGAGATATCCAAAATTCATTTAGAGATATCAAGAATTCGACTAAGAGATATCTGGAAATGAATTAGAGATATCTGAAAATGAATTAGAGATATCTGTAATTATTGAATAAATGTTAAAATGGCGTTCCATTGAATTTTGGATATCTCTAATTGTATTCCAGATATCTCTAATTCAATTTTGGATATCTCTAAATCGAATTCTTGATATCTCGAATTCAATTTCTGATAACTCAAATATGTTTCAATTAGAGATATCTAGAAATGAATTAGAGATATCTGTAATTATTGAATAAATGTTAAAATGGCGTTCCATACGCGAGGAGAGGTGAAGTTTACATAACCAGAATGCAAAAAACACATTGTGTTTTCGAATATGTAACATGAACATTTCCCTTCATGAATCTGACGTAATGTATAGTGAAGGTGTACAACATACTTGATCTTAGTAATACAGTGAAAAGCAGTGTGAAGTGACAGACAAATTCACAATGACACAGGTTGTCCTGAAATGACCATTGACCTCAACAACAGGCTTCTTGTACTAAATGTGATATATCAACATACTAAATATGATATCTGTTCTTGTTGAAATATTCAGTAAACCATGGTTTTCACAATTTGACCCCTGGTAAACTCAAACGACCAATGACCTCCGCCCACAACATTAGGCATCATGTACTCAATGTGGTACAATTACATACCAAATATGCAATCTGTCCAAGCTTCCCTTGCGATTAATTAAGGAAGGTACGTTATTGTAGAGAGACAGGTAAGAGGGGAGTGAAGTAAATGTTTGCCATTTCTTGACTTCAAATGACCTTTGACCTCCACTAAATTCAATAGGCTTCTTTTACTCATTGTTACACACCTTCTTACCAAGTATGAGATCTTCCAATATTGAGAAATCATGTTTACAAGGTTTTCACAATTTGACCTCTGATGACCCCAACAGACCTTTGACCTCCACGAAAATCTATATACTTCTTGTTATTGTAATCAATGTAGTACTTCTACGCACCAAATATGATGTCTGCCAAAGATTTCCTTCTTGAGATATTGTGTTTACAAGGTTTTCACAATTTAACCACAGTGACCCCAAATGACCATTGACGTCCCCAGAAAACAAAAAAGCTTCTTCTACTTAATGTGGTTCTCCTACACACCAAATATGAGCTTGGTCGAAAGCTTCCATCGTGTTTACAAGCAAGGCGTCACACACACACACACACCCTCATCCGCCTGCATGACTACAAAGGTTACGATTTCATCGAAACCAAAAAGACGGGGAAAACCTTTGAGTGACGTAATAAGTGTGCTGAGACTGTAGATATAGGCGTGGTTAAAACAATATCGGTGGGCTTTAACGTACCTCCAGGATGGAGCTGGATGAAGAAATACATAAGTGTTAACCCCCTTTAATATACGAAGGAGCTAGCGCTGTAACTCCTGATCGAAAAGAGCTCCCGAAAAACGGGGGCCCACAAGATGGTGCCCGAGTTGGCCCCGTTTGGGGTCCCGAGGGGGGGGGAGGGTGAAGTAGAACGATATCTACTACTAACCTCTCTGAGACAAAGAAGTTCTTTTGCAAATTTTCAGTAAGTTTAACAAGCTAATTTTTGGCGTCAATACTGAATGTCAGCAATACACACCTCTTAAGATAAGTTGTATTCTGATGTTCCCGTCATATCATAAACTTCCAAATATTTCGAAGGGTATAGAGGACAAATTAAATAAATATACAAAATATAATAAATTAATTAACCAACCAACTAGACTACTAAAGTAATACACTAAACTAATATAAAAAAAGTGCTAAACATCCCGAGGAGCTTGATTAAAATGGGCATATGTTGGCTGTGGTTACCATAAACAGCAATAAAAGCGAATTATTACGAATAATTTAAATGCTGTCGGCATCATACATTTCATTTCTTTAACGACTTCGTTCTTGTTCAGTGTTTAGTGTCGCATCAAATATTTTAACATTTAACGTGTGTTAATGTTGCTGGTACGGCATTAATTTTATGAATTATTCACGTAAACAACCCCATCCATTCATCCATCCATCTTTGTGAACACGATAACTCAAAAGGTGCATCTTTGACTTCATACACTTCATACATAATTGGGCAATTCCGTAAAGACGGACGTACATTTCGGACAGTTTGTTGATCCATATCTCAATGGCTATATATAGGAGGTTGCTTTTCATTTGGGTTTTATGGAACATCTGCCCTGTATTATTCTTTTATGGGGTTTCAGTCCTTGTCCCTCCAAATAAAGTACAAAAATACTGAAAAAAACTCCCTGTGACGGACATACCAAAGAAAGTGACTTTTTCAGATCGTATAGTTTTGTTTTGCAACTTTCTGTGAATTGGGAATTGGGGTACAATTATAAACTACTATGATATGAAGAAGACTCTTTAACTACACATACCAGTAAACAAGCAGTTGAAACCTTTATCTGCAAAATTTTCAAAAATTCCTTTAGGACGGACGTACAAATTTTTGGTGACGGACGTGTGAAATTATATAGTAAATGTACGTATGTCACAAACAAAAGCACTACTTGGTATGCCTACAATTTCAATTTGTGACAGGGCTTCACCCAGAATTTCCATTGTTAACAGCTGTACACAAAATGCAGCATTTAACTGTGCCTAATGGAACAAATTAGGTGAAAGTAATAGTGAAACGAAGGTAGATGTATCCTCTCACAAAATTTCCCATTCCATTGAAATATATATTTCACTATAAGTTGTATGGGGTCATCACTTGAAATAATAATGGTAAGCCCATTCAAAATTTTGTGTGCATCATTTCAAACAATACAGATGTTAGACCCTTAGGGTGTTGAAGTTCGCTAGTGGATCAGAACGATGGGTATTTATTAGCATTAGGATGGTATGAGAACCAAAACCATGTTCCTTTCACTTTTCTTCACACCTTGTTAGTTTACTTGACAATTTTTGTTTTATTAAAATACATGTACTGCAAGCTTCTGTATGGATGATATAACAACACTTTTCAGCAAAAAAAGATTTTTTTTTCAGTTCAGATGTGTGATACAATTCTGTTGCATTGCTTCAGGAGCTCTCAGGCTGTGTTCACGTTGAATCCTCTGTTCTTGGTCCTGTGTTGACGATTTAACCATGCACAAACAGGGACGTATCCAGAAGTTTGAAGGGGGGGGGGGGGAGCAGAAGTTTAAAGGGGTTACTTCTCTTAAAGGGAACATTAGTACAGTTAACGGAGCGCCATGATGTACAAAGAAAATTGTTGCCCAAAATGCTTCCCACGTTGCAGGAAATAAACATTAATGTGAGTATTGTGTTACGTAGCTACGGTGGCTTAATAATGACAAAGGAAAGAGAGAGTGTCCCCAAATCTTAAAATGTTGACTTTTTATATCAAAACTTTGACTTTGTATAGCAAAAGTTTGACTTAGAAGGTCCGTATGTGAAAATGCACGTTGATTTTAGCTAATTAGTACGTGATAATTAACTTTTGGGCTCAAACTTTTTGAGTTTATTTAGTTTTATCCCAAGAAAAATATTGTAGAGTATGAGGGGAATTCGTCAAGTGGACCCTACATTTAAGAGATACAGACGCACACCCTTGGTTAGTATAGCAACTATGCATGCATTACATATAAAAGTAATATGCACACAAACACTGTGAAGTTAAGGATGAACCTTCTGGTAACTTTGTCCACAAACACATAAAACAATAAGCACATGTGGTTTAAAAATGAACCTTTCTCCCACATAATAATAATACCAGAAACACTGAAGGTAACGAACATAAAGCAAATGTAGAACAATCCCAGGGATTAAAGACACATTTTGTAGTTATTGAATGTTCAAAATGTGCATTGCATTATAGATGTCTTGATATCTGAGTACTTGCTTCTGTATGCAAATTCATTCTTGGACAAATTTAATTCTCTTTCTCTACATTAGTAACATAGTTATTTTGAAGTTTGAGCAATTGTATGGTAAGGAATCAAAAAGATATAACCGGCTTTCTGGTTCTCCATTTATACCGAAATTTCCACACAGTATCAAGTTAGTTTCTACTTAATTGTTACTTGAAATTTCGACTCTTGTATGCCAACTTACTCTCTTCAATTCAACAATTTCTCCATGTTGTGGATTTTTTAAATTTGTATTGTTTTCTATTTCTCAATTTTTAAATTGTTGCTATGACTCAAAAAGGCAAAAGCTATTTTTTATCGATTTTTTTATCACAAATTTGGCTTCTTATTCCAAAGTTCAACTATTGAATCTGGAAATGTTAACTTTTTGTGAAATTTCAAGTTGTATATCAAAGTTTGGGTATGTTTCCGTTTTTTTTAAGTTCTTTATTTAAAATATTACTTTCATGATGAAATTTAAATATGTACATAAACTGTTGAAGTTTTGGTGTTTCATAAATAAAATTACGTTAAGTCAAAATTGTATATGTGAGGAGCAAGAACATACACCTTACCTGTCACCCCATTTTGAGGAGTGAGGGGGGGGGGGAGGGGTGCTGGAGAGCTTTCCCTACTGGCTCCCCTTGTTCCTACGCCTATGTTGATTAATGAGTGAATAACTGCATTATCATGGAAATTTTGTATCAAATATAGATAAATAACTTGCCCGAAGTATCAACTCAATAAGATTTAAATTTGTAAAGGATGCCGAATAAAATCTCACCATACGCTGTTCTCCCAAAGTCAACCCTTTCGATCCTTACTAAGGTTCGCTTTTGGTACATCTGCTAAGCTCGATGTCTTGGGTAGAATGATTCGTACAGTCACATTCATAATTGGTTAAATTAAGTTGCTGTGTCTGACCACGTGACAGCTTAATTTAATATAATATAATATAGTATTGAATAGCTGTATCGGTGTATCGGTGATCGGTGATCGGTGATAGACATATCTATACGGTAATCGGTATCGGTGATATCGGTGATATTGTATCGGTGATAGACATATCTACGGTGGCCCTGAAAGGACAGATGAGATGTAGACCTACCGGTTTCGCATAACACGACTTCATAACAAGTTTATATACATCTGTCGAGTTGCCAATTTGTCGAGTTTCTAAACCATTCCAAGTTAAGGCCAAATCAATGATAATGTCCTCATTCCATGACTTATTTGTAAATTGTATTCATTGTATTGTTTAATCTTATAATTCTCTCAAAGCTGTTCTTTGTTTTATCTGAAAGTCACATGCGGAGAACAAATCGAACTTTGCAACGGCGTGTCCTTGTCTTTTCATATTAATTTCTGTTTTCCAGCAACCGACGAGCATATAATGTATTTTATGCTCTCACGAAGTTTCTGGGCTGTATCAAATCATACAAGAATCCAGACAGGGGGTATGGGAGGCAGGGGAGGGAGAGTTCTATCGGGAGAAGGTTGTACTATAATTGTATGCAATGTATTTTAGTATAATTTAAGTTAATCCAGGAAGAAAAGAACTTGCTGTCATGAAACAAAACCAGCTGCTTATAAACAGAAAGAATTGCAGTTTTACAACACAGACTGTACAGAGTCTTAATGTAGGCCCTAATATGAATTAATAATCAACAGTAAACATCTGGCGTGTACTAGTGTTATCGATTGATCGTGGAGCGTCCTTGAAGAACAATAGTATGCTATGGTAAACACTTCAAGAACATTACCTTATCGAATGGACGTTAAATCTCTACATTTGTCGATAAATCCTTTTAACAATAAACATCTGTTCATTGAACTGAACGGAGTCAGTTAGTATGATTTCATTGACTCGATGAAGTCACTCGGAGTTATCAAGTTGAAAAAAAAATTCCGGAATCTTTTTCTTTATGGAATCACCATTTATTAATGCATCTTTCGCGATTAATATCATAACGCAACGTTTCATTCATATAAAATTGTTCCTTTGTTGTATAGGAAAGAGGAACATTGCAACCTGAAAATGTATTTCGCGATAC
>JAIPMN010024477.1:0-10372 GCA_020650975.1 Apostichopus californicus
TATATGTATAAGTGTATTATTTTTGATCTTGACACTAATTACGTGCTAGTCTGATTGTTTCTCTATTATATCGTACACAATGCCATTCATTCAGATTCACGAAGAATGAAATTGATGGATACAATAGAAAATCCCATTTTCAATGTCATTTTATCAATTCGTACGTGGGAGCAACGCAACTGTGTAAACTGTCATAACATATAGTAAATATCATCCCAAGTTAATTAGGTCATTACGTGCAGTGTATTTCTAGAGTATAATGTCCTCACAAGGTCATAAATTGTTTGCGTTCTTAAGTCATTAGCAAAGAATGAAAAGCGTCCTCGAAAAGTTCGAAATTGACAAAAACAAACAAAGAAAGAAGAAAGAAAGATTGAAGTGTTTTGGGGAAGAATTGTGGCATTTTATTAGCTTTTGCTGGACGTTGATTTCAATTTCTTATTGTTTATTGAAGTTGATGTATTGCCGAAACTTAAGCAGTTACAGATTATTTGCACATTCTGATTGTGTGTGTAAAACTGACGTCACGGTTCTATGCCATAACGTCAGTTTGTTTCTTATAGGCCCCTATTGGTGTAAAAAGCATAATTTTTAATTAAGAGGTCTGTGACGTATTCAGGAATGATTCAATCAGGAGGGAAATGAAGTTGGTTTTTACATCATTCTCCCGAGAAAGTAAACAATCTTCAGGTAGCAACCCTCTACACTTTACCCCACCCTTTTCCACACCCGTCCCCTTCCTTTTCCCCTTCCCCACCCCTTCTGGAGATAGAGAAACAGTATCAAATTGTGTTTCCTATCTAGAACAATAAGGGATAAAAAACATATATATGTAAATTAGTTCTGTCATGCTAAAGTGAGATGTTATATCTTCACTTCCTTAAACAATTTGGCGATAAAGTGAAACTATAGCCTACATATCTATATATTAAATCGGTTCTCTTTTTCGAAGGGTTTTAAACCCACGCACGCTACATGGTAAATATAAGATCATCACTGCCTGCACATCCATATAATGTTTTGTTATACATAGCCCTATATAATTTACCATTGTATGCAAGATATAAAATGTATTTTGGAGGAAGTGGTCAGCCCGCACATTTTGCAAAATGACTCATTACTGCGGGAGGAAGTTCATGAAACTCCAAAATTATTTATAGTCTGCTCGGTTGATTAAATTACATTGAAAGGTGGTTGTTCTCATTAAAGGGGATTTAAAATATCGTGTTATAAAAATTGTTACAAAAACGTACCGTACACTGCGAATGTTTCTCATTTAAGAAAAAAAAAGGTTTTAAGTATAGGCACTGCAATACCGTGATCTCTTTGTATATAGATAGGATCCTCATTATAATATGCGGCACCTTGAACGAAACTTGGGTTATAGAAATATAACATATACCCATGCGTCCACCCCCCCCCCCTCCCCACCCTCCCCACCCTCGTCCACTTCAGTCCCCGTCGCTATCCCTATATGCCTACAAAGGTAAAATACATTTACATTTTATGCCTAAAAATTGAGTTTATTTCTAGTTTTATTCAGGGTTTTTGACAAACCCACGATGTAAGTATAAAAGGCAACCACACATTTCTCTTTGTCTGTACCCGGTGGGCCAGGGGGTGGGCTGATACTACGCGTGTATTGGATCGATAAATGTTCATATTTGGATCAATATTTAAATTTCCGGCATGCAGGCTAATAGATGGGTACTGTCGTTTTTAAACGTGCATCTTACATGTACAACCGACAATATACCCCTAACAAACATTTGTAGAAAAATTGCTCCCATTTCGTCAGAAAAATCAATATTATATTCTTTTTCTGCACTTTCCATCTGCGTTTACATACATGATGAATAAGACCCTTTAAGTTCATCAAAACCCCTGTCAACCACAGAGAACACATACCAGATAGGAATGATGATCAGGAACGCTCGTATCATTCAGGGAATCAGCACCCGATACTCAGGTATAACAGGCAATATGCCAGCTCGTGTTAGCCACGCGACACACCTGTTGTTCGATCGGGGATATTGCCGACATACTTGTCCCGCAAGGTAATTCATTCGTAAAAGGTTCCCGTCAGTGATTTTGATTTGTCGCTCACGTTTGTCTCATCTTCGTAAAAGCAAAATAAATCCCAACTGTGCGAGTCGTTAACTTTTTAACCCCAATTTACGGAGAAACGTCACTTTTTGGGTCCAAGTAAAAATAACGTACGTTAGATTTCTTCCGTGTTGCATAGGGTCGACGAGAAGTTGGAAACGCAACGTTTTCGTATCTGCAGCTATGTATGAATATAGGTAATCATAATGAAAATGCCAAGCTATGGAGATCCATGGTCAAGTTTCATTACAGATCACTGTTTTAGCACATAGACAGAAGCCTATACACAAACTTCCATGACAGAGGCGGTGGTGAAGACGAAGGGGGAGGGGTCGGGTTAGGTGCATAGGTGGGATTACGGGGGGGGGGGGTTGATTGGTTGATATCTTGTCTAGACGACTGACGTTATATTAAAACGAATAACATCTCATATGCGTTTTGGTAGGCCCCAGGGACGCAACCACCATTTCTGTACTGGGAGGAGGGGCTAAGATGTTATGTCGTCCAGGGGATGGGTCTAAGAGGAGGGGTGGAAATATTGGTATATTCCAGGGTGCATAGATGCAAACTGGAACTAGTCTTTAGTTGACACTCTTGAAACTACTGTTTAGGATGTACCGCACGTATAAGATATATATTTATGTACTGTACACTAGGATCTGTTTGTAATATTTTGTCTGGGCGGGGGGGGGGGTGGGGTGGGGGGTGGCTAACTTCTGATTTTATTTTTCCCTACCACAGAAGTATACAGTATACAGAGTATTACTAAAGCAAGATGCAACTGATTTAACTAAGACACCCTGCGAGATTTCTCACTCAACGAAGTAGGTTAAGGTCCGATTATCAACATTTTGTCGCCCAGACCCTGTTCTATTTCAAAATAAATCACATACGGAATGCAATTTTAGAAGGTTTCAGATTTCGACTTTACTTTATTCTTACCGAAGGGCAACAATAAAAATCTATAAAAACAAAACTCAACATCCAAAGCTGTTTAATGTCAAATATCAAATGTTAAACCAATGATGACTTGATAATAATAAGTTTATTTTTAGCTATTATCGGCCGTATTTCTATTTCCAAACTTACGTAATCCGATAAAATTGTACTTATTTAATCCAAGAAAAATTGAGCAATAATACCGATATATTATGCACCAAACTTCAAATTGGATAAATTGAACTATTAAAGATGTTATGTCGTCTCAACAAAATCCAACAATAATTTATGCCGGATTTTGCGTGACGTCACAGCTTTCTCTTTTCTAAAGTTCTGTTGAGAGTCGAAAGTAGTAAAAATATGGATAGTAAAAACCACAAAAAGCAGCGCAGTAATGATGAGAACTAGTTACGGTAACAACGTACGTGGAAAAGATGGTGTCTGGCATCATCGTTTTTGACAATATAAACTGCCGATTCAGCAGTATAAAACTACCGACTCCTCATCTTTAAATAAATCCAATCAAAGTATAGCTTTTAATCCTATTTGTGTCTTGTAGGGAGTCAGTCATGCAGAAACCATACTGGATTTCCGATCTTTACAGACGTTATTAAGGGGGGGGGGGTGAGGGTGGGAGGTGGTACGTAGTTCTGACGAAAGGGGAATCTGGAGGATACAACTCGGAGCTAGAGGTAAATTAAAGGACCCGGAGAAATATGGGATGAATGTATTCTCATTTACAATAATATATTTAAGGTAAATTGAAGATTTCGAGAAGGGCATCTGGTGACAATTTTCTTCCTCGGGCTCGTTCTGGTTCTCGGAGGCCCCTGGTGGTGGGGATGGGGTTAGGGATAGGGATGGGGTTAGGGATAGGGATGGGGTTAGGGATGGGGTTAAGGTTAGGGTTAAGGTTATGGATGAGGGTAGGGATGGTGGTAGGGTTAGGGATGGGGTTAGAGTTAGGGATGAGGGTAGGGGTGGGTTAGGGATGGTGGTAGGGTTGGGGTTAGGGCCAGGGTTAGGGATGGGGTTAGGGATGAGGGTAGGGATGGGTTAGGGATGGTGGTAGGGTTGGGGTTAGGGCCAGGGTTAGGGTTAGGGATGGGGTAGGGACGGGTTAGGGTTAGGGATGGGGTAAGGGGATCAAATATCAACATAAAGTATACTCTATACCAAGTCTGATCTTCGGATTTCCCTTGTTTTACATCTTTACGTCCGTAAGCTTGTTATACGTGAGAATTTCGAGACGATCATTAAGATCTTTCTCTACCCTCTGTAAATACTCGAACCCGAGGCGTACGGCAATAGAGAGGAAGAAAGGAGACCACCATGCATCCACTGTGGACGGGCACGGGTAAACGCACGCGTAGGGTGCTAGCTGCGCGTTTGGAGTGAAAATACTTGTAACATCGCCTAACCAGAGTTTGCAACGACTAAACATAAACGACAGCACACTGACAGTATAGAGAATTCAAAATACTGTGTTTAGGCATCTGCATCCTCTCCATAAAGAGAGGCTCTCTCGGCTCCATGCAGCCTCTCCGCTCCCTATATATATATATAAATATATGAAACATTATTTGATGACCTCTCACGAAGATAACCAAATCAAAGCAATAACCAAGCTCTTTCGTGTGATATATAATTGGTTAACGTTATATATCCCAATACCTTAAATGAATTTATGTATATTATGACCTATACCACGAATGCTACAGTCATATTTCTCAGGGTATTGGCTTTTAATTAAAAGCATTCACATCATCAGTGGAATACAACAGGCGGGGGTCAGTTAACTTTACGATGACTTCGTAAAAAACATGTCTCTATCACGTTTTTCCCCGAAGTTCATTCAACCACACCGTAAAAAGAACTGTTAGACGAAGTAGGGGGGACAAAATAAGCAAAAAAAGGCAATAAAAAAAATATATAGAAGTAAAACGCTCCAAGCCAATTTTTTGGGAAGAAATGAGTAATAAATCCATTTATCAAAAAATGGATATTCGGCTTGGAGAAATTCGATACGGCCACTGTTTTTACTCCGAGAGCTTCTAATCGTTGTCTCTTCATTTCGAACGTAACGGCGCCTTTTACTTATTTCGTGTTTTTTTTCTCCTTTTCTCTTTCTCATCTGCGTGACCAAACGGTCAACGAACCTATATGAAGTATATAGTTAAAACTATATAGTGTATATGCTATAATATGTTATATTAAAAAAAGGGCGGGAACGATTGCGAAAAGCAAGTGTATGCGCGCGCATATTCATACTCTTTATAATTTGGAAACAAAAGATGAGGTTCATTCAACTCATTTGATTAGCTTAAGAAGATCATTTCAAGTGACTGACAAAGTGCAATGTTTACCAACCTAAATTATAGAGGCGTTCTGGAGGGAGGTGAATTGGAACGGACTATTCTGGTTAAAGGAATCTATGGAATAATTCCGGGAACTCTTAGAGGATTAGTTGGAAGTTTCAAGATGTGTAACAATAATGTATAGGTCTATGAAGTTGGAATATGCACGCCACTTAAAACACATTCCAATAATATTTAATTCAGTCTGCGTTACCTGGTTATATCATATGTTTGCCCTGTTTCTAATTAATGATTAAATTAAATTGTTTTTTTGAATGCATAGGCTATTCATTGAGCAGCCTTATTGTTTGAAAACTTGTATACGTAGTCTTTACGTATATACAAGCTGCACTTGGTATATGTGTCTTCGATGAAGCTTTGCGGCTGTTAAATTGGTGACGTCATGAATCATTCAGCCACTATACTGAATTGCATAAAAAGAACGTTCATGCCCCACCTTTCAGTGATATTCAGTGTAGTTACGAATAATATTGGTTTAATTTGATCAACTATAGACCTATGGCATGCTGATACAATAATGAGGGGGGGGGGGGGTGACACTATATGTTGCCATATGTTATGCAAATTACTAATAAATTATTTAACTTCTATAAATATGATAAAATTAGGGGAGCCAGATAACCAGATGGGTGGACGTAGTCGTGGACCTGGAGTCAGTATATGTGTATACCTGTGTGTGTGGTTTTGCAACGAAAGGTGGGGGGGGGGGTGGGACTTACATTAACTCCTGTCCAACCTCAACAAAATTACTTATGTTCTCATACAGATATCGCCGTCCTCTGGCCTGCTTTATACATATCCAATAAAACAGCAGCGTTCATAATTGAATTTTTTTCAGAAAATGAAACCCGGAAAAGATTTTTTTTTTACTAATAATAAAAAATAGCAATTATTTTACGACGCTTAAGTGACCACAAATGTGAGAGAAACCCGCAAGGGCTTATGGATTACAACTTACACGTCGGGTGGCGTCTAATTCAAGATTTTAACTCAAATTTTGAATCTTTTCAATTTAGAAAGTCATTTCAGATGGGGAAAACCGAAGATTGCTCTTGGATGAAAAATCCACCTAAATATGACTCGGCCGGGTATCGAACCCGGAACCTCCCGATTGCTAAGTCTCATTGCGTCAAATGCCACCGCCTTTATCCACTCGGCCACAGCACCGGTTCATGCATTTAATTTCTTTAAAAGTTCCTTCATAGGACCATCGTCTGGATCAAAACATTAATAGCAACATATTCCTTTAAACTGTCACTGCATCGAAGAGATGTATATGCATTCATGATATTAAAGTATCATAATGAGTGATTTAAGAGTTCGGTAATATTATATGGAAAATGAACTTTAAGTCCCCCTTGGATAATATTGTTACAACAAGACCCGTGTATTAAGATAATGTTCCTCATAATATTAGAAAAGGGTTTAAATATACTCTTTAAAGTCGTATTTCAAACAACTATTAATGGAACCATGGGCTATCGGACGTTCAACTTTCATGGTAAAGGATACATCGCACACAGAGCTTGTAAGCATGTTAGTACATTATGTATAGTAACACTCAATCAAGTGCAGGTATGCACTGAAGTGGGGCGAGTCGTCGCTAAAAACAGTAGTTTTCGTTAGATTTTGAAGCAGCTTCCACACTCTATATCGGATACTTAAAACCCTATAAGCAATGCCCAAGTGTACTGCAGCTCAAGTGCAGGGAGATGTTTTAGGTGGTATAGCCTACTCCTCTTAGAGTCTATATCAATCCGCCCGAGTGTTCTCCTTCAGGAAAAGAACCTGTTTGGATATGTTATCAATCAGGATATGTTCTTTTTGGGTATCTGGCTTTTAGGCCTCCCAGGAACAGCGTATGAAAATTGTTTACTACTGAGTAAAGAGGTTTGTTTACAAGTGACGAAAACTTCAGGCTCTCATAGCAAAACAAATCTGCACGTTCATGATACGGAAACTTGATGGTGCCATGAAAGGGTAATTTGTCAGCTATCCAGTGATGGGTAGCTAGTGAGAACTTCTATCTAGACTAAGAGACCACATTACATTTGTGATTTAGTATGTAAGGCAATCGGGCTTTAAATAGGCGTATGATACCTTTATTGGATGAAGAACGTCAGTTAGCGTTGATTTTAAGCAATGCACTTTCGTTAATTTGACTATTGTCAAGTTAATATTAAAAAAT
Source organism: Apostichopus californicus (assembly GCA_020650975.1). NCBI lineage: Eukaryota > Metazoa > Echinodermata > Holothuroidea > Aspidochirotida > Stichopodidae > Apostichopus > Apostichopus californicus. The sequence continues at coordinate 7,612 of JAIPMN010024477.1, forward strand.
GTGTGAAAGCTAAGTTTGTTTGTGACAAATATTAATATACGAAATGGTGAGAGAAAAACAGATAAAGAAAAGAAAAATAGCCGGAAACGGTGGAATAAAATAATGCACGACCTCCAGTACGGACAAACTTTACATTCATTGATAACCATTCATATAGATTTCATGTTTCGCAATTGTATTCAAATATAAACAAATAAATCCATGGTCAGTTTAAAGAGAAAAAAGGAAGTTTAAACCAGACTGTCACATATGCTTAACCGCGGAGTAATATTTACTTTCACTTCACATACAAGCAAGCTAAGTTTTAAATTCAACTTTAACAACCAGGTGTGAATTATTATGTTTGCACATTCAATGCCTGTTTGTAACCACAGACAGGATATAGAAAGGTCATTTCTCTTTCTATGTGACATTTGGTCACTAGCAGAATGAACTAAGGCTTCCGGTGTCCAAGTAGTTGCAAGTGTCCTTCGGTCGGGGTCTAGATTATACATTATAACGGAGCGTAACAAATTAAACACATAGGATATCAATACAACTGCAATAGATCCTATAGGAAACTTTAAGCATCTCATCAAGCTTACCCTAAAATTCTGCACATTCGAACTCTTTTTGGTGGTGGGGTAGGGTAGGGGTGGGATGGGATGGGATGGGATGGGATGGGGGTAAGGTGGGGTGTGGGTGGGTTGGGTGGTTGGTTGGGGGTAGGGTTGAGGTGGGTGGTTAGGGTTGAGGTGTTAAGGCTGTCTGGTTAAGGTGGGGGCTAGTCTCACATACACAGGGGGCAGTTTCACATGTACCGGACCGGGGAAATTGGGACTAATATTGTAATTAATAAACAATCATGCAGTTTCTTGCAATATGACGTTGAGCATACAGAAAGGTACACACTATGAGGGTTGAGTACACATGTTAGAAATGAACAGAGAACAGCTTCTTCTGAAAGGGGGGGGGTGACGGGAGGGAGGGAGTACATAGGAAGAGAAAGAAAATTTGAATGTGACTTGACAACGGCTATACATAAAAAAAAAATAGAAAACAAATAGTTCTTCTTATTTCAACAAATAACGGGAAATATTAACACGCCTACATAATTTCTGTTTATTTATTTGTAGCCCACGGATTCAATACAACATTTATTTCACGAGTTTGGCCTCTTCTCGTTTTGTTTGTTTGTTTCGTATAATAAATCATCTGCGGGGGCATTACCAGATTTGCAATCTGTCAAAAAGAACAATCATATCATTTGTCAAACGAACAAATGAATTTTTTTAACCTGATTATGTATCGATCTATAAAGGCAAACTGAACCAGAAGTGATTTTTTTCACGTCCGTCATACTAACATTCATTGACAACAAGATAAAGCCAATATTAAGTCGGATTCAAATGCTTGTATATATAGAACTTTCTGTTAAATTTGTAAAAAAAAAAAAAATCGTCATCTTCTGTCAAACCTGTTCCCGCTTTATGTGTATATTTCCGTGTGTATGCCTGTATGTCTATATGTGGGTGTATATGTCTGTGTGTGTCTCCCTGTGTGTGTCTGTGAGTAAAATGCTTTTATAGTAGGGCTGAAGACTAAATGGTTTGCATGTGTTCGATAGTGCAATGGAAAGCAAAATAAATGAAAACGAAGCCAAAAAAAAATGGGGGGGGGGTGGGAACCGGCACGGAAAGAAACAAGACAAAGAAATAGACTAGATGCGAAACTGAGTATTTTTTATTTTTTATTTTTTAAGTTTTGATTTAAGTTTTGGCATGGAAGCCGTTTCTATTGATATGGGTAAGTTCCGATTGATCTGCACTCGATACTATAAACCACCCCCCCCCCCCTAAAAAAACATAAAGATAATGATGCTTAAACTTTCGAAAATAAAGAGAAAAGTTCAAAATATTGATAACAAAAAGAAACACTCTCTCTTTTGCAGGTCATTGCTTAAAAATATGGAAACCTTTTTGGCCAATTAATTCGATTACAAGCGATTATATAAATATATCGCTAATTATAACTTTCACTTTAGTTGGTCAAAGCAAATCTAAGAGTGTACGTTATGTAGCATAGTTTTTGAATTTATAATCTTTGTCGCAAAAAAATTCTGTTCCAAAACAAAAGTGTAAAATAAAACTTAAATAACAGCGCGAATTGTTGAAACGTTATAACAAATACCGGTTTGGTTTACTTCATATCTTAAGGTGGGGTGGGGGGGGGGGGGTCATTAAAACACGCCTCGTTGGTCTTTATTTTGGGGTGAACAATGGGCTTCTTCATTCGCGATTGAATGGACAACACCAATGTCTATATCGTAAAAAAATGCCTTTCTTACATAATTTTCATATTTGAGCCAACAAATCAAAAGTGTGAGTAAAAATGCTTTTATACGCATTTACATTGTGCAAGTCTCCCTTGTTTTAGTTCCAACAGATCACTGAAGAAAAAAAAACCATTTCACTCTGACAAGTTAACGATAAACTGATAATGATGCTAACATTTAGTCAAATTTCTACTCTTTTTTTCATAATAATATATTCCTTCGAAATGTATTCTATTTACCTGACCGAGTTTTATTTTGTCTTTCTCTCGATGTATGGTTAAACCAGCTGGCAACATGAACCATCATCATCGCAAAGTGTAATATCTCTCACTCACGCAATGTAAATAATCACGGTATTTATTGTTAATTTATCGTTACATTCATTATAACCTATATGTTTTAACAGAGACAGATGTTTGACACCATCGTGCCAGTGAGTGTATATAT
>JAIPMN010024514.1:2161-16872 GCA_020650975.1 Apostichopus californicus
CCCACACACAAAAAAACTTGGCTACGCCCCTGGAATATGTCATCTGCCTGTTTTACAAATAGGTGGGTGAAAATAATAATGCTGCCCCCCACCACAACCCTGCCCCTCTGTAACCAAACGCCAAAAAAAAAACACTCGGAATTTCTAGGAAGGTTTATTGAGGGGAGGGGGGCATTATTTATTCGGGTCATTCCACTACCTTTGTTTAATAAAATTACTCCAATCATTACTAATGGATTTCCTTGTTACTGATCAGTTGGTAAGCTGTATGTACATTTATAACTTATAACTTTGAAACTTTAACTATTCCATTTGGAAAAATATACTTTAAGTTAGGAAACTCAGTAAGGATCAATTAAATAGAACAAAGATAGTTGCTTACTGCGTGTCACGAGGAAGCTTCCTAGCTTCAGAATGGAAGGGTATCGGGGAGTGTGGGGTTGAGTATGGAGTTAAATGACAGTGTAACTAAGAAAAAAAATTAAGTAAAAAAGTAATAACTACCTGCTCTTGCTGATTTATTATCAGAATAAGTGTCGCTAATCAGAAACAACAAACGGGGTGGGTGGGGAGGGGAGGGGGGTTGAGGACATTCTAAGATGAATGTGTACGTAAGGTAAACAGTAAATACTTTTAAAATGACACCAAAGATACTTAATATTCATTTCGATGTTCTTAAAAATGATGTTCTTTAAGAGACACCGTAGATATATTGCTCGGCTTGGTTTACTGCAATCTCGCAAATGGGACACCAAAATCCGCACTTAGTGGACCTAATGTTATAGTCGTACATTGACCTTGAACAGAGGGGCCTACCGTGAAAATGTACGGAAAATTCATCCCTTCATATCTCGGCGAGACAATTCCACTGGAAACAAAAATACGACTCAAAAGTCCTTAGATGTAGTCATTATAACAATCATATTAAAAGATATGTATGAAAAGCAGATTAAAGACATGATGAAAACTCAAATTTGGAGCTAAAAACGATGTCACTACGGATGCCGTCTAGTGACATTTTCAATTTTTTTGTATAGTAGGTACTGTAGCTCTTTCGTGGCTCCAATGCATTAGATTAGTAAGGACAGAGATCATTGCGTTTTACAAGGATATCTCCTGCATTAGGCTGTTAGAGAAGCGATGAGTGTGGGGTTCAGGAAGGGTGGGGCCAGGGGGTGGGCAAGCGAGCCGTGGGGGGGGGGGGGTCAATGACGATGTAACCATGGGGGCCTGATAATTCGTTGGCAGCCAGGTTTCATTTGTTGACATTGATTCTGTTGGCAGCCAGTTCATTTTGAACATTTTCGTCTAAAATTACTGGTTTATTCGTATGTAACTAATTCGATTATGAGGGGAACCGTTTTGACATTTGACTCCTTTTTGATCGTTTAACCGATGTTAGACCACTCTTTGCCCTTTGAAAGTAACTTTGTCTGATTCGAATCGTGATTTTACCCTAATTCCGGTCATGTTTTAAAATAGCAGTTATTAATTAACTTGAACAACTTGTTTACAATTAAAAAACAATATTAAAAGAGTGGTTTGTCATATTTTCAGCCAATTTGCAAGAGTTGTTCAAACTATTATGCAGTTAAATGACTCATTGCAACATGTTTCTTGCCTCTAATTACCACTTCTGTTTAACCACATTCATAATATTCATGCTAGCTATTTTTTGGTGAAATATACCCATAACCATAGTGCATATGCCACATGAGAGTGGCTTCAATGCAGTGCCGGATTAACCTAATAGCAACAGTAGTATATGCTATACGGGACCCGCATTTATATCAAGGACCCCGCCCCTAAATGCTTGCAAGCTATCAATATCCGATTCAGTGACTCTACACTTGCTCTATTACTATAGTACTATACTTTTATGAACGACTGGGTGTTTAAGGTTAGCGAGATTAACCATAGTATATACTACGAGACCCGTATTTATATCAAGGACCCCGCCCCTAAATGCTTGCAAGCTATCAATATCCGATTCAGTGACTCTACACTTGCTCTATTACTATAGTACTATACTTTCATGAACGACTAAGTGTTTAAGGTTAGCGAGTTTAGCCGTAGTATATACTACGAGACCCGTATTTATCTCAAGGACCCCGCCCCTAAATGCTTGCAAGCTATCAATATCCGATTCAGTGACTCTTGCTCTATAGTACTATACTTTTATGAACGACTGGGTGTTTAAGGTTAGCGAGTTTAGCCGTAGTATATACTACGAGACCCGTATTTATCTCAAGGACCCCGCCCCTAAATGCTTGCAAGCTATCAATATCTGATTCAGTGACTCTACACTTGCTCTATTACTATAGTACTATACTTTCATGAACGACTAAGTGTTTAAGGTTAGCGAGTTTAGCCGTAGTATATACTACGAGACCCGTATTTATCTCAAGGACCCCGCCCCTAAATGCTTGCAAGCTATCAATATCCGATTCAGTGACTCTACTCTTGCTCTATTACTATAGTACTATACTTTTATGAACGACTGGGTGTTTTAAGGTTAGCGATTTTAGCCGTGTGATATACTTTCAACATACAGAATGCTGTATTTTTGTTTATGTCAATTTATTGCATTATGACCCATCTTTTAGCACTACTACAGTGCTGTGACTCATTTCGACTTGTTTCTACTGATTTTAGGGCATAAAGGGGGTTGACCCCATGTTATTACCCTGAGAATACTGGTTTGACCCACCTTTGAGTGCTCCCCTCTCCCCCTTTTTCAACATATATGTTTACCTTATTAATGTACATTGACCCATCACTTTTCTCGTAAACTGACCCACTTAAAAAGGCTTTTGGGCTCAATCAGTAAAAACCAACAAGACCCAGAGCAATATCATGCCATATGTAGGTTGTTTAACCTACATCAACATACCATACCCAAGAGTTTAATTTATTTTGATTGTAGGCATGCAGGATTTGACCTCTTCCAAGTATCACCCTTAGAAAAGTTACTTTGCCTTTAGGGTGATTTGAATCATTGGAGGCTAAATTGTCAAAAAATGTAGTTTTTGGACCCGTTTCGATCATCGTGATCTACCCTCGTTATGGTTTGGAGCCCCTGGTAGAATATATTGTACCAATTATTAAATAGCATTGGCTCCATTTTATTACCCATTATTGCGGGTGGTTTGACCCATTCTAATTATCTATCACCTATTTTTTAAGCACAAGAATATCACTGCCATTTACTTGTGTGCCTAGCATTTTCAAAGTTAAGACTTAGAATTTATGACATTAATTTACCATCTATATTTGTGTACCGATTTCTTAGCCATACTGTGACCCATAATTCCAACACCTATTGTTCAACCATTTTTTGGGACATTTTTTTTAACCAATTCATTCTAAAAATCTAGGAACAACAAATGAGATAGAACACTTTAGATAAATATGATAGCATATACTTTATATTCGCAACAAAGTGGAACAAAATATCACCTTTATTGGTTTGACTTGATACAAAAAAAGAAAAGCAAAGTTTTTTTTCGATGAAACTTACAAATTATTCACATGTTTTACAAGTTCATGTGTACTTTAACACCTTGAATACATAAGGTATGAATGATAATGATTAAATGCTTTCAACAAAAATCCAAAACAAAACTGAATCCCAAATAGTTTGTGATTTTAGCACGTTATTACTTAATTACACACAAATTTCACATGATATGAAGGCACCTAGTGTATGTCGTTAAAAAGCAAATGAATTTTACTGATTACAAAGACTTAGAAATAAGCAAGAAAAACAAAAAACAAAGGCATTCTCTGGTGTACATAAAGTCAGAGAGAGAGAGAGAGAGAGGAAGAGTTAAGGAAAACCTGTTGATCAAAAAACAAAGAAATGGAAGAAACAAAAAAGAAAAGAAAAAAAGACCTTTCATACAAAACAGTTATATTGAATATCCAAATTACATGTTAGGATACACAAGCCTAGCTTTACAAAATATTTAAAGATATTTACTTTTACTTGGCAATGGAGTCATGTGTAAGAAATATACCACTTACCACAAAACATGTTTTAATTTTTTGTCCCTTCTGAAATGAAATAAAATATATCGGTTGTACTATTTGTTCGAAGAAGGGAACCCATTGGAAAACTTTGAATATTTACAACCAGGACAGTTCCACGACAGAGCCCCCTTCCTTGTCTCAATAAATTTACATGGTTTATTACTTGTTAGTTTTTTTCTATTTCTTTTTTACGAGGCCATTTGTTACAAAGCCAAAAATATTTTAAAACATGGCCTATTATCTCAAGGTAGACATTTAATACAATAACAAACAATTTTCCCTTTATAAGAACATTGTTAGTTGTTCATATTAACATATTCATGTTTACATTTTTACTATTGGAAAACAACCACATTTGTTTTGATATTTTGTTTGTATTTTGCAAAGCACCAAACAAGATTTCTTTTTATTTCCTTTTCTTTTACCACACCATTAAACACCGTTGCAAAATGACACCCTTAAAGTTAAAAATGCGAATTTTTAATATCAACAAAGATCATATTAACATTATAGTAATGAACTTATTGAAAGTTGATTCAATATTTACAATAAAGTTCTAGGAGCGAAATTACAAAAAAAAAGAAAAGACTGAAGCTTCATTATAATGTACAGAACAGGTTAGCATTATTTCCATATATCAATATATTTTCATGGCTGACAGACAAAGATGAACAGAATTTTCATGATGCAAACAGGTATTAATTGACAAAACTCGATAAAATTGGAGTAAAAAGTTGTTATTGAAATTGCACCATAAATAACTGAAAGCTTTTAATTGCATTAACATCGATAGAAATGATACATGTGTCTCAACAAAACACTGTTTGCAATGAAACACTAACTCCATAGTGGCCCCACCCCTACCCCCTCCCCCATGGGCTATTATCTGTTCCGTATGAAAATACTCCCTGTATCAATACCTCTATACTACGAATTTAATTTGAAACTACACCTTCGATAATTTTCCTCGTTTGCAAACCATGCAGGACCCATCTTACACATAGGTAACGCATAGTCAAATATACAGCCTCGGAGCTGGCAGTAACAAAAAATTCTCCTATTGACCAACTTTTACCACTGTCAGGAGGTTTGAAGCGAGGGCATAGGTTTTCTTTGATAATTACTTTTTCTTTTCTGAACTTGTTTACAGATATCTGCTATTATGAAAAGAGTAGCTATGGTTATTTACCATATTGAAGTATAAAGTAGTTGGTGCCAATTTCATATGCTGCTATGGGTAACCACATGTAATGCTAACTGTGAACAAAGTAACTACTGCTAGTCTATTTTGCATGTTGCAATGTTTAAACCACACATTGGTGATAGGACTGCAATGGGTAACCACACATTGGGGGGGGGAGGGGGCTATTAGTATCTAGTGAGTAGTCGAGGCCACTAGACAGAGAGGCTGCTAGCTACAAACAGTAAAATGCCAACTGACAGTTTTGGCTGTTTGCCTAGGTTTGCCTAGAGTTGCCTAGAGTTGTTTAGTCAAGCACTTACTACACACACATAAATAGCTAGAGATAGCAAGGACACTTGTTAGTCGAGAGCGTGGTGTATGAGGCAATCAAGGCATTTCTTCCTACAGTGGCAGTAAAAATTCATAGTTTTGGCAAAGTTTTATAGTTTTGTGATTTTTTGAGGTACAACAGAAAGGATATAAATTATTGACAAATTCAGGGCAGTGAACAAATTAGCACACTAAAAGAGCTTTTGTTTCTTAGAGAAAAAAATTTGTTGCAATAAACTCATTACCAACTGGAAAAGGAATAGCAGCATGCAAGCATCATTTTCTGTTTGGGATCAAATAACTGGTCAAGCATATTAACATATATAGCACTTTACATAGGGATCAAACATTAAAGCATGGCGTGGCAATCAAATACCTGGACACTTTACATAGGGATCAAACATTAAAGCATGGTGTGACAATCAAATACCTGGACACTTTACATAGGGATCAAACATTAAAGCGTGGCGTGACAATTAAATACCTGGACACTTTACATAGGGATCAAACATTAAAGCGTGGCGTGACAATTAAATACCTGGACACTTTACATAGGGATCAAACAGGTGCCGTATCACAACACTTGACGACTGAATCAAATCCTTTCTTCATGGAAAAGTTTAAAAAATTGAAAATACTTTATATTGTTCCTATTTAATACAAATGGATATCATGAATGACCATACGAATGGCAGTAGAATTAGAAGCATGATTGTATATGGGTAATATATGCTATGGGATGGTATATGTTATTGGATACTATATGGTAAGGGATACTACAAGCTATGGGATACTATATGCTATGATTATATGTCTTTTTTCTATTATCAAAACTAAAAATTGGCAGTCTAATACAGAGTGGCTATATCACAGTGTTCACTAGAGGAATTATCAGAACTAACATAACTTAAGGTTTCCTTGTAAACCTTGGAGACGTATCAAAATGCATATCTCTATTAAAGACCTGTAACCCACTAATGGGTACTTTCTGTATTATTCACGGCTCTTGTAACAACAACCTGCTTTTATTATCCAACTACTGTTTAACTAAATGCTTTCCAAACCTGGCAACTTTCTACTTGGCCACCTTAGCCGCAGATTGTAAATCAAAACATGCAGGGGCTGGAGAGTGTCCAATTTCGTACAGGCTGTCCAAATAATTTGGCAAAATTCCTGTGGCCACTACTAGATTGGGAATCATAAAAAGTGAAAAATAAATAAGACGAGAATTCAAATAGTTCACGTAATCAAAATAATGATATAAGGTGGTGGTGTTGTAGCACCTACGTCTGTTTGCACAAATTCAGACCATATATTTTCCTCGAATTTCTCTTAGCAATCCACAAATTCTATTTTGTAAAATGTAAGAAGGCGATTAACCACATCCCGTATAGTGTAAGTTGGTGATGGCTCTGTAACTGATCGATCGGACGCATTTACATAAGACAAGCTCTATTGAATTAATGTAATAAGTTGGTCCATCCAATAACTTCAGTGTGGGAAATAGAACGAAATAAAAACAAGTTATCATCAGTGAGAATTCCATCATTACTTGATGGGAACACTGTTGGGTTAATCATTTCTGCTTCCAGCCTCCGATTAGCTCCACGAAAGTTCAGTAATTAACAGCTCTGTCTCCAATTTCGAGTAATATTTCGTCATTATTTCCAACTCCTGTTGGCGATCCCTGACAATGTGCAGGGAACACTGACACCAACATTCTGTCATCTGTTTCCACGATCCGATGGAATGATGGCGGATCAGCTTCATCAAAGTTCCGTAATTTGTTGATGATCCATTCTATCATTGTTCATCAAATCTTCTAAATTTGCAAACTTTTCTCTCAAGTTGTTATTCTGGGCAAATTCATCGTCATATAGTGCTTCCAGAATCTGTGCATGGATAGAGTATAAAAAGTCAGTATTTAACAGCCTTGCGATACGATAGACAGACAGACACACACGCTATTACAAGCAGTGATTTGACCAGAAAATGCAATTTGAACAAGCTTTCTGCTAGATTGACAAGTTTACCATATAAGTAAACAAATTCAAGGCCCATTAAAATTTCATGCCCTGAGCAATAACAATTTCAATGATGGCAGACATTAATTTCAAACCCATTGAGTGGAAAACTAAGAGGCAAACAAGATACATTGGCTGGCTAATAAACCCTGAAACCTATGACTGTATAATTTTACACTATCTGTAAACAACACACAAAGAGTCACCGTAGTGATGCCATGCAATGCAAAGTGCCAAAAACCTTCGCTTAACTGAATTCCGGGTTGAAAGAAAACAACCTTTGAAACCAACAATCCCATCTGCTTTCTGTTGTTTTGTTTTGTATTCCTTTTTTTTTCTTGTTTCAACGAGTTCGTAACATTGCATAAACACGGCATAGCTGTTATTTCCATAGCATACCAGAAACTTGCAATTTCATGCACAGCCAATCTTGAAATGATAAATATTCCGCTATAAAGCCTTGATGGGTAGGGGATTATATTGGGTTTGTTTCTATACCCATTTCAAATGACTAAGCAGTCAATGACTGCTGGATGATAACTGGCCAAGACTTGAAACCCCCCCCCCCCTCAAAAAAAAACCTCCCAGATTCCTCTCCTTTGATTACCCCTATTGCCACTACTTCCTTTACCCATTCAACAACAACAACATTCAGAAAACAAAATTTGGAAGTCGGATTCGGAAAGGACCCTACCTGATCCCTATATTTCTGTGCATAGCCCAGGTATAATTTGTTCAGTGCTGAATAACTATGGAAGTCGTATTGGTGGGCGTTGGAATGCTCGGTTAGTAGCGCATTCATGTCCTGGTCGCTGACTTGTGGCAGGTTTTGTATGTCTCTGTAGTAACGGTTCACCCAGTCTTTATAGTTTGGGATGTCCTTAGCATACAGCAGTTTGCTGCAGGGCGAGTCCCTGGTCAGTGGGTGGTCAGAGTAAGAGCAGGCATCCATTAGACATTGGCCGACGATGGATAGGCAAGCATCCACAGTGTCTGATTTATGGATGTCCAGGATGAGGTTTGGATTCTTGATTAGATTGACCCAGAACCTTAATGGAAGACTGGAATGAGAATATAAGAGAGCAAAAAGATTGTTTTATTTAAGCAAAATACTCTATGGTAAACTATCTGCTTAATGTCATGATCTGCTGACAAAAACATTTCTTGTAGAGGGTACAAATTGGTGCTTACTGTAGGACGAGAGTATGATAATGTCATTAGACACATGCTATAATAATACTTTAATAAGTAAAACAGTTTGGTAAAATTATTAAAGGAGTGCTTGCACAAGAAGAGTGCTAACTTTCCCACTATTTCAAATTATTTTGATGAAAATTTTTTCCCATTGGCCTGCCCCTCCCAAGCCCTTTTCTTTGTTCCAATGCCCCCCCCCCCCGTGCTATCTAAACATAACGTTTTAAAAACCAATTACAGTATTTGATGCACAAGTCCCAACGATGTCGAAAAAGCACATTTGCAGTGATATCATTCAGTAAAGTAATGCACTGGTCCACCCATTAATTGGGACTTACAACTATTGCTATCCAGCTAATATTCTTAGAATGCCAAAACGTAAGGGGGTAAGGGGAAAAGTAAAATACCTATTGCTTTTCCAGGAATGCACTACATCAGGGTCTGTAATGCCATGGTGGGCTGCATAGTCATCGAATATATCAAAGAGATATTTGATTGCCAGGGGCAACGTATTTCCTCGATGATTTACACTGAATATGGTCTCAAACAAATTATCGACATAGTTTTGTATGGTGCCCTGTAAAATGAGAGGGGGAAAAACAATTGGTTAGGAATAGATGGAGTTGCCCATATTTGCGGATAGATGCAATAAAACAATACACCATCACTTCCTCATCTTACCTCTGAAAAAGGAGTGGAGGGGCTCGCTGAAAACAAATTAGGGTGAAAAATGTGTATCTTTTTATTTTATTGTCTTCATTTTCTCTGAGGATTAGCATGAGATGCTTAATATGGTAACAATAAGAACACAGACTGATGTCTGTTAGGCTTGCAGGCCAGCTGGCCCCTTCAAGCGTGAAATGTTGGGAGTATGAGGGGGTGGGGGTGGGGGTGAGAGGAGGAACAGTCGATGGATGGAGAAGGGTGTGGGTGTAATTGAGCAATACGATATGGAAAGAAATGTGGGGGGAAGGTTGGCGTAGATAACGAAGCACGTGGGCATTGCGCATGGTGTAGGAGGGTTCGTAACACTGCATGGAAGCAATGAAATACGGACATGGAACAGACAAGTGTAGAAATAGTAGGAGGAGTGTGAAAAGGGTAGAACAGACATGGCACAGGGCAGGGAAAGTGGTATTTACCTTCATTGTCAGGAGTCTAGGTAGATATACTTCGGCCATCATCCTGTTACCGGGACCCTTGCCCTTCTCTTCCATTTCGGAGGGCTTCACCAGATGCCAATATTTCACTCCATTCTCATTTTCGTAGCTTAACATCGGCGATGTGACTCTACTAGGGCTGGATGTGCTTGAAATTGTAGCTATGCGATACAAACGAAGAGTGAGATATGAAACGAGAACCCAAACAAGAAAATGTGAGTAAAAAACATATCCAACCAATCGTTTCAAAAAACATCCTACATGTACTTTTAAAAGCTGAGTTTACCCAAGATGTTTCTGCAACAACACCTAGATCAATAAATTCATTTTTTTTGGTAGACGTACCATATCTGCCAGACGTTGAGGTGTAAACCCCCGAGTTGTATCCCTGCCTTGGTTCCAGAGAGAGTGTGTCTCCGTCTTGAATCTAACAGGGGGAGGAGATATGACACTGTTAGGGCCAATGAAATACTCCCACATTATAAGTAGCTTCATGCCAACAGTAAAAATAAAACGTAAAGGAGGCAGGGATAGGCACCGACTCCCCTACATGGATGGATGGTAGGAAAATGAAGTAGGAATGGGTAACATATTGGTATGAGGATGTACACAGGATTTTTCAAGGGGTCTTTGGTGGCAGATAAGTCAGTGCTTGTGGTTTTACCCCCACAATGTCACACGTTACAAGATAACTAGGACAAAACCCTATCGATTTCACTAGTCAAAAAGTTGCCAAACATTGCCTTAACAGACAAAACTCACAAAAAGGTGGTCACATATTACAAGGAATTTGTTATTTACATTTCTCTGCAATTCCCTCACATAGCTATCATCTTTAATAAAGCCATAACATTTTTTTACAATAAGTCTTTTTATGAAATTAAACCTGTCCTTTGCCATTAACAAACCTTCTCGTTACTTACTCCATAATGTCTCAATGTATTAATCCTTTTATATTCAGAATCCATTTCAGACGTGTTGTCTTCATCCTGGAGGGTTCTAAATCCTGACACACCACAATTCAAAACTGGTAAGAAAAAAAAATTAAAAATTTTATCAAGTGAAAATCAAACTGCTCTCTCTCTCTGCAGACTGCTCTGCTAGCCAGACACTTGCATTAAACCATACAGTAAACTCCACCAAGAAACTAGTGCAAATGTTCCCATGTGTAAAATAGAAGTTTCTTTAGGAGAATAAACTTCTGCTTGACACCACTACCACCAATGGTACAACCTAGCTGGTGATTTAATAGAGCAAACAATATACTCCACCCTGAGGCTATTGCCAAGTTGTTTTATTTTTTATTTTGCACTATTATTCAGACATACAGTATGAAGTAACTTTGTCCACAGCAATTGAATCCTCATGGTGCAACATAATGAAGTAAACAGAACCAGCTACGCTGGGTTGCTTCTCTTACTGATACCTGTTAACAGTGGCAATGTCCAGTAGATATAAAATGCAAAGTTAATCAAGAGAACAAAAAGCAGTTGAATTTGACTGACCCAAATCTAGATCTTCCTTGGGTGGTCTGTGAATGTACGGAGTGGTCTGATAGAGGGCGTCTAATATTTTTTCTCGAACCTGTGAGATGGTGTCGCAGTTTAAAACTTTGACTTGGATCGACTCCATATTCTTGTCCAGTCCTTTTGCATAGATGGACTATGGGAAAGAAAAGAGTGAAAAGGGATTTTCAATAAATATGAAGGAAAATTTGAAATTCTATACTTTTACAAGTAAATGAGATACAAGTGATAGTAGTGGCTGAGCAACTACACGGTCAGATCTGAGTGCTTAATCGTTAGTTACTTGCTCGTTAACCTCCCATTTGGCAAAAATATTTAGGATTGGGACTTAACAGTACTTTAACAATAACTATTGAATTGATAAAAATATTGATAAAAATTGCTGAGCTACCTCAGAAAGCTGTTTCAAAATTACCCCAAAAAACAAAAGAGAGAAGGCATTTGAACTTGAAATATTATTCGGTGAAAAGAAACCAGGCACTCAAGGGTATCCCCAATCGACTATCTTGAAAAAATATGAATCTAGCATTTCATAAATATTCTCCATGATTTACGCAGTTGTTTCTGAGAGGTCGACTGAATATTTTCTACACCGATCACTCTCGTAGACTTCTGCAAACGGTAACTTACTAATGGTTGATATTCTATCTGTTGTCTTATAATCTTGAGTTCACTGAGTCCATAACGACCTTCTCCTGTGATGGTATCCACAGGTCCCTTCTCGACTTGCTGCTTGATGGCATAGAAGAGAGTGAAGAGGGGCTCCCCAGCGGACTCTTTCAGGAAGGTGTAGAGGAGGAACGACAGCCAATTACTGATCATCTTCTCCACTACGGATTCGTTCCTTTGAATGGGAGATAAACAAGAGGGAATTCACGATAGAGAAACACTACCTTAGCGGAGGGAACGATGGACGCGGGCAGAAGTTAAGCGTTTTATAAATTGATAATAATATTTCCATCGCTGAGGACATTACTCTCTCATCCTCCACTCCCATCTTGCGCATATTAATCTCATGTGATTTTAAGAATATCCTACCTCCTATAATGATCAGGGATGTGCCCAGGATTTCCTGAGTGCCGGGTATACTGATCGCCGTCCTTGGGGAGGGGTCTAAGGGGGAGGGGGTGTCCCCCTTTGAGAAATTTTTCAATTTTTGAAGGTGCTCAAAGGCCAAATGCTGGCACTTGTGTAGCTTTAAAAGCACATACACAAGTAATAGTTTTGCTAACAATTTACATTTTAAAATTTTTTCTTAGTGAAATATATTACGTAGATGGTCAAAGTTATTAGTTTGTTTCGAAGAGATTTTAAAAGGGACCAATTGAGAGCCGTAAGTAATGTTTCTCGCATGCGTAACTGATGCATTATTAGTCTGTATGAATATTGGCATACTGTAGGCTAGGCCCAAATTATGTTGAATATAAAGGAATGTCAGGAT
Source organism: Apostichopus californicus (assembly GCA_020650975.1). Lineage (NCBI taxonomy): Eukaryota > Metazoa > Echinodermata > Holothuroidea > Aspidochirotida > Stichopodidae > Apostichopus > Apostichopus californicus. Next base: position 15,052 of record JAIPMN010024514.1, read on the forward strand.
TTTAGATGAAAATAGTGCTGGGCGGGATTCACGATTTTTAAGACAGTGCTGGGCGGTAATTTTTAGTGCTGGGCGGGGCCGCCCAGCATGGGCACATCCCTGAATGATACTTGTATATTTTTGTATCATTACCTCCTCATGAGTAGTTTAGCCCGATTTGACTCGACGTGTTTCTCTATCAATTTCCCCAGGAGGACCTTGATGACAGAGGTACAGTAGTCCATCTTGCTCTGCAATATCACCATCAGTAGAGACGCTACGCTGGTCTTGTCCTGCATCATGAAGGTCGGTTGCTCCTCCAGGGTTTGGATGAAGAGAAAGAGGAACGTTCTATTATTGATCAGCTGATCAAACTCCTTCAGCGCTGTCTTGATTTGTAGAGCCTGTTCGTCGGGTAGCTGCTGAGAACAACAAATTAATAAAGAAGACATTCTAAGAAACAGTCAGATTATGAGACTAAGAAGAAACATTTCCATATTAGCAATATCTTAAGCTTAAGAAGTAAAAGTATCATATATAAAATAAGAGAAACGAAATAAATAAAACTGAACATGTTGGTATTTCCTTTCTGACTCACACTGACTGACCGATTGTACACTATGACTGTATGACTAGGAGACATTGGCACACTGTTGAATACCCATCTGCTAACACATTAGCAAACACATAAAACCTCAAACAGAGATTGTACAATGCTAGCAAGTTGCTTTAATTATTATTCTCTATCAGTGATGGTACAATGCTAGCATGTTTCTTTAATTCCAGCCCTCAGAAAGGTTCCAGCCCTTAAAAGGTTCCAGCCCTCAATTCCAGCCCTCAAAACGTTCCTACTGACACACTGATTGACGACACACTGACTTCAAACTGACTAACGACCAACAAAAGACACACTACAGACCCACAGACTGACACACTGATTGACGACACACTGACTTCAAACTGACTAACGACCAACAAAAGACACATTACAGACCCACAGACTGAAACACTGTGACTGAACCAATGTTCATACTGACACACTGATTGACGAGGAAGCAGGTCACTTCGCCCAACAACCATATCGCCCAACTGCCATTTCGCCCAACCTTACCATTTCACCCAACCAGCCTGGTCATTTGGCCCAACCAGGCTGGTCATTTCGCCCAACCTTGATTAAATATTATACTTCAAAAGGAAACGTTCAGGAATTGTTAACGTTACAGTTAAGGAAACTTGAGGATGGATCAGTGTTTTAGGGGTTAGGTTTGATAGGTTTGATAGTCAACATTCGAATATTAAGGAATATTAAGGAAACTTCAAGTCCTTTAGTTTGTATAACTTTAGTAAGGAAACGTTCGGGAATTGTTAACGTTACGGGATACGAACCGAATATTAAGGAAACTTGAGGATGGATCAGTGTTTTAGGGGTTAGGTTTGATAGTAAACGTTCGAATATTAAGGAATATTAAGGAAACTTGAAGTCCTTTATAACTTCCATTGCATGCGTAACCGCCTAGTATAAGTAGTGTAATCCTCCCATTATACCTGAAATAACTGCTCAGACTCCGATCGATATCGAGCGGACCTCACTTTATTTACCTACCACATAGTAACATAACCCAAAAAAAAAAGGTTGGGCGAAATGACCATGCTGGTTGGGCGAAATGACCATGCTGGTTGGGCGAAATGACCAGGCTGGTTGGGCGAAAGGACCAGGCTGGTTGGGCGAAATGGCAGTTGGGCAAAATGGTTGTTGGGCGAAGTGACCAGCAAGCATTGACGACACACTGACTTCAAACTGATTGACCAACTACCTGACGACCGACAAAAGACACTACAGAC
>JAIPMN010024530.1:0-19971 GCA_020650975.1 Apostichopus californicus
GGATGGATGGATGGATGGATGGATGGATGGATGGATGGATGGATGGATGGATGGATGGATGGATGGATGGATGGATGGATGGATGGATGGATGGATGGATAGGAATAACGGACAAACTCTTAAACATCTATGATGCATATATATAGATATATATTAATAATATATAAAATTAACGAAACAAAATGAGCAACAAGTCATTTATTAAAAAGCTAAACGGTTTGGGAAACTGAGAGAACTTTACGACTTGATTTTCTCACAGCCACTGACACGATTTAGCATGTTTACAGTTTTTCGATATAGGACACCTTAATTAGCTTTACAAATAATTACTGCCTATAAACTTACCAGAAAATAATCCCGAAAACTGCATCGAAAGTCCAACATTGACTAACTCCATGGTTACAACCGTTTGGCAATGGTCCGCACAAACTGTTACAGGAAGCATAGAAAAGATGGCGGAACTGTTTAAGCCTTGGCTTAAACCGCTAATGAAAACAAGAATTGCCATAACCAAGAAATCGCTAACGAAAACAATACTCAATAGAGACACTCCTGTAACAAGGAACGGATAGAAACTTGAAATCATTGCATCTACTTTATAAAATTTGAATAATAGCAACGTAATTACTCTACCGACGCAACCTCCTATGCCCCCGAATGTAGATAAAAGGACCGCTTCGTCGCGGGGTAGTCCTGCCGATGTCCCGAGGGAGAACAGAAACAGGGCCCACGAAAGGAATATATAGAATCCGACTGTTTCGAAAAAGAGCATAATTGCCAAGTTTTTATGACGAAATAATGTGACAAACTCCACATAACTTCCCCAAAGCCATTTCGGTTTGCCGCCGTCACCTTCAGGATCGGATAAAGCATGATCACATATCTGGATATCTTCAATATCATCCTGTCCTACAGTAACGCCACGATTATGGTCACATTGTTTTGGTTCCGGCGGGTCTCTCAATGCGACTCCAGTGAGAATAACATTCCAAACGAAAGCGCCGAACAAAATCAATGCGTTAGAAAGACCGTACTGATCGACAAGATACTGCAAAAGCAAAGGGACTGTCGCTACACCGAGATAATCGAATAAAGCTACGAAAGATATCACTTTTGGGAGGACCTCGTTGTCAAAAGAAGAACACAAGACAAGGTAGCTAGAAAGAGTAGAAAACCCTAATCCAATACCTGAGTAAAGAATAAAAACATATGAAAACATATATATTAGCGTCATCAATAAGTATATATTACGTACAAAGGACAGGCATATAAAACTACAAGATCAAGGGACTCATTGCTTCCTAAAACTGAATTTACGTGTTGGATAGGAAGTTTATAGAAAAAAAAATAGTCTCGCCCTTTGAGATAAAAGTCAAAACTTCGACATAGAAAGGAAGAAACTCGGAAACAGCAACATTATAATATAATTCCCACTGCAGTCATTTCTGGGCCATCCGCAACGAGTAAAACAGATCTTACCACCAACTTCTACATCGAAAATTGTTAACCCTCAAAGGCCAGTTAGCATCCAGGTATATTTATGACGTCACAAGTATGGGTACCATTGTCTACAGCCCTGCGGTGTAGCGTGAATTATTTCGTTTACCGGTGTATATATCATGGTGGCATACTCGTATTAGAGTCTATATCAATCCGCCCGGATGTTCTCCTTCAGGAAAAGTGCCAAAATGCAGAAGGAGAACATCTTTTTTATACGTTATCAATCAGGATCTGTTTTGTTTTGGCTTGCATGTTGAAGAGCATGTTCAATTGAAGTACATGTGGTGCAATTGGGTAAATTGAGGCAATTGTATAACCCCTCCCAGGAGCAGCGTACGAAAATTGTTTACTACTGAGTGAAAGAGGATTGTTTACAAGTAACGAAGACTTCAGGCTCGGATAGCAATAAAATCTGCAAGCTCATGATACGCCTAAATTGATGGTGCCATGATCGGCCAACTTGTCAGCTATCCAGTGATGGGTAGCGTTTAGCAAGCGAGAACTTCTATCTAGAATTAGAGACCACATTACTGTTGTGATTTAGTGTGTAAGTCAATGGGGCTTATAATGGGCGTATGCTACCTTACACTCACCAGAGATCGCAAACCCGAAGAAGACCTGCCAGATATGATTCATATAAAACCCACAGAAAATGTATCCGACACCACTAAGGATGCCTCCCAGTATACACAGCGGTCTGCTTCCAACTTTGTGTAAAAGAAACAGGGAAAACGGAGCTACGGAATGAACAAAATAAAAGGTAATAACACGCACGACAAAGAAAAAATATAATAAATAAATAAAAAACAAACATCATTTTAAAGAAATTTGTCTGGTGGAAGATTTGAAACATTATCCTCATATTCTGATTTTTTCTCTTTTTAACCGTGTGTAAAATGCCCCCGTTCGACGTTTTCTTCTTGTAGAAATCTGGCTTTTTCAAAAGCACCGTTTGTTCAAACGCATCAATTTGGTGAATGACGTACTGCGGGCAAATAGGCAAAACGAGCGACTTTCCTATTTCCGCAACAAATACACTCTCGCATGTTCACGCACAGGTAATTGCCTATTATAGATATTACGTACACATCGCGAACGTATACGTATACAGTATACCATGCCCAGTTGGTACGTACACAGCGTTGTACATAATACGCTCTCACACTCAAACCCACCGTTCATAAACCGTTCTTCGAAATCGCTGAAATAAACTTCACGGATCAAGTTTACAGTAAAAGGAAGCTTCTTAAATATCACGTGAAAAGTATTTGGAACATTGAAAGGTGAAACATGGCGGAATCGATGTCAGAAGCAGAATGTAATACTGGACGTGGGCGTCAATCCTGGGGGACAGGGGAACATGTCCCCCTTCCCCCACATTTTGAAATAGGAGGGACACATATCAAATGTCCCCCTAATTGTGTATTTTTTAAACCACTTACGTATAAGCCCACTGGGTCATAATTTGTTACAACTCTTATATTCCTCCCTATGTAAAATTCTTAAAGATCGCGAGTTCAGTCGGTCGACATGAATGTTGGGATTTCTGTACATGAATGATGGATTTGTACCGCATGGGCTGTCCAAAATGGCTCATTTGGCTATGCTACAAGCACGCGATAGGTGTTCCATCTAACACATACAGTATGCATACATATTTTATTTTTTTTTATTTTTTTTATTTTTTATTATCATTCCAACAAGAGTCCAAACAATGTACAATTCATAGTAACATATACTTTATGACCAATAGTCAATATGATCGACAACAACAAATAAATCATTAAACTTCAAATAAAGATTTCCACTTATGCCATCTGATATCAAAGCATTTTGCTTACAATTAGTTTGATACATAAACTTTTCTTTTAAATAAAAATTCTTTAAATCAATTTTACCATAGTTATAAGAAGGTTTCTCACTTTTAACCTTACTTTTGTAAACACAAAATTTCAGAACCAGAAGGATGTTATTAAACACATAGTCTTTGTACAAATAATTTCCAAACAGAACAAGCTCTTTACTAACTGCAATATTGATATTCAATTTGATTTGAACCCAGATTTGAAAATCCCTCCATACTTTCTGGGTAAAGCTGCATTCCCAAAATAAATGAATTAAACTCTCGTCTGCCACACCACAAAAAGTGCACAATGGATCAGTGGTTTTGCCAATTTTAACCATGAGAGTATTTGTCCCTAAAATTCTGTTAAGAAGACGAAATTGGAACCAACGGAGCTTCACCTCAGAAGTACATTTCCAATTGTATGAGCACACCTTATACCAGTCTACTTCAGAAAGAAGTGGGGACAAGAGTATGTTCCATTTGTGAATACATTTATATTGGACCTTATTATTTGTTAATAAAATATTATAAAACCTTTTACACCCTTTTGGATCCATAAAAACAGTTTTAATATGAAAGCCTTGAAGTGGGAGTGCAAGAGAATTATTTATCTGGCCTAATAGACCAGAAAAGGATTTCTCTATTGCTTTTTTAATACCATGCACGTGAAGAAAATTTGTTCTCACATCATATTTTGTATAAATCTCATCAGCAGATAAGAACTCACCCTTAGAGTTTATCAGATCGTTAACATATAATATACCATGTCTTTGCCAATCTTTATACAAAATGCATATATTACCCACCTTAATTTTTTCGTTGTGCCAAATAACTTAAAACATCATGAATGTTTTGGGGGTTGAGCGAAACGGTGAAATCCTTCCAGGCTGAAAAAACAAGAGAGATAATATATTATTTAAATCTTTCTGGTGCATCAAATGTAAGCAGAACTGTCAACGTCTCAGGAACAGTGTATATCAGCATCCCAGGCAGCACCAGCAATGATCATTATGAGGGCATTGTAGTTAACAAGGGGACTTAGACCAGATGGCATGAATTCCGCCCAGAAATCTACCGAGTATTTTCGGGGGCCTGAACATTGTGCACGGTGGACCACCACAATGAGAATAGCAAGTTTCATAACCTAGACATGTTCAAGTTACTGTACCCGAGTGTTTGCTTTTGATGCTCGGCTAACACTTTCTGCCTTTCCCAACTTCCTTTAAACGCTAAACATTTTTTCAAACCCCATTAGCCACAAGCTGCCCCTATGAAACCTAAACTTGTTCATGCAGCACGTCATCGAATCATGAGGCAAAGTAAATAAATTGAAACTGAGGGATACTAAATTTTCAAGCCAGATCTTTCACAAATTATGAAGTTCGTATTTCATTTACTTTGTAGAGTATTACATAACCACACTGTAAGATCACCAGTGAAATATGAAATCAGTGAAAGTTTGTTGGTAGGTTCCTTTTCAGTGTAAATGGTATAGCAAATAAGTTGGGAAATGCAGGAGATGCAATAATTCGGGTAAGAATGCATTTATTGTTCTTACCTGGTTTAAACATAAATAGGCCATATGATTACATAATCATTTTCTTTCTCTTTAGTACTTCTGTTTCCTATATTTGTGAGAGTCTGGAAGATGTTAAAAATGCCTACCAACAGTAGCACAAATCTGATGAAATGCATCTATGGTACGGTATAAATATAAATGGTTATAGTAGGGATTAAAAAGCAGCTTATTGATTAATACTTGATTTTGATGTGTTGTCAATTTCTATACAAAATATCATGAAGTACTAGCCCTTTCTTTATAACGGTTCTAGGACAAAATCCCCCAGGACAAAATCCCCCCGGACAAAATCCCCCCAGACAAAATCCCCCCGGACAAAATCCCCCCAGCCAAAATCCCCCCTGGACAAAATCCCCCCAGCCAAAACCCCCCCGGCCAAAATCCCCCAAACCAAAATCCCCCCGGACAAGATCCCCCCCAGACAATATCCCCCTGACCCATACAAAGCCTGCCTGCAACAACCAGGGATGGCCCAGGTGTGACAGTGAAGGCATGGGTCATTGCACTGGTTAGGGTACCGGTCAGGGCACCGGTCAGGGGACTGGTCAGGGTACCAGTCAGGGTACCAGTCAGGGTACCAGTCAGGGTACTGGCGAGCGTAACTGTGAGGGCTCCTGTTAGGGTACCTGTGAGTGTACCGGTCAAGGTACTGGTCATGTGACTGGTCAGGGTACCGGTCATCATACTGGTCACTGTACCGGTCGGGTTCCACTCAGTGTACTGGTTAGGGTACTGGTCAGGATACCAGTCAGGATACTGGTCAGGGTACCGGTCAGGGGACTGGTCGGGAGATCAGTGAGGGTAATTGTGAGGCTACCTGTTAGTTTGACATTCAAGGGACCGGTCAAGGTACTGGTCAAAGTACTGGTCATTGTACCAGTACTAGTAAGAGTACGTGTCAGAGTACGTGTCAGGGTACGTGTCAGGGTGCCTTTCAGGATACCAGTTGGGATACCGGTCGGGGTACCGGTCGAGGTACCGGTTGAGGTACCGGCCGGGGTACGGGCCGGGGTACGGGCCGGGGTACTGGTCAGGGATCCATTGAGAGTACCAGTGGGGATACTACTGAGAGTACCAGTGGGGGTACCGGTGGGGGTACCGGTGGGGGTAACTGTCAGGGTAACTGTCAGGCTAACTATTAGGGTACCGGTCGGGGTATGGTCAGGGTACTGGTCAGGGTACTGGTCTGGGAACCACTGAGAGTACCAGTGGGGGTACCAGTGGGGGGAACTGGTGGAGGTACCAGTGGGGGTACCGGTGGGGGTACCGGTGACCGGGGGGACCAGGGGGACCAGGGGGACCGGAGGGACCGGGGGGACCGGGGGACCGGGGGGACCGGGGGACCGGGGGGACCGGGGAGACCGGGATGACGCATTTTTGTAAAGAATTGATGGGATTTTTTATAGCTTGGGGGGATTTTGTCCTGGGGGGTTTTGGCTTGAGGGGATTTGTCCAGGGGGATTTTGTCCAGGGGGATTTTGGCTCGGGGGGATTTTGTCCTAGGGGGATTTTGTCCGGGGGGGTTTTGTCCGGGGGGATTTTGTCCGGGGGGATTTTGTCCGGGGGGATTTTGTCCTGTCACCCTTTATAACATTATGTGGTATCCAAAGATTCTGGCAAACATATATATGCAGTGTATTGTTTCAGATAAGAAACATATTCCTTTCTCTCTTGAGAAGGAATAATTTAGGGGACTTTAAGTGTTTGTTCAGTGAGATAGTAGGTCTACAGTTTTTGGAACGAAGTTTGTGGAAAGAGACTTTACAACATCTATGTCCAGTATGCACAGGAGTGATTTGATCAACTTTTTGTTTGGTTATATTCTTCACACATAGTATTTTAGTTTGAACTGGGTTAGTACTATGGTTATGCATGCATAGGAATACATTGACAAATTAATACTAAGTTTGAGGTCTACAATATTAAAGCTACACGTTGCATTCCGTTATATGTCATAATTAACCAATACATTTCTTGACTGTCTATATTGCCTTCAATTGGTTTTGATATGAGGCAAACAATATGATTAGCTGTAGTTTTCCTCGTTCGCAACCGCCTAAGTAATCTATATAAGTTAAGTGAGCTTCACATTCCAAGTATTTCTGATATACATGATAAAGTACATGATTTCTATGTATCGTGCCTAAATTCATTGCTACCTGTTCTGAAAAGAATATTTAATGAATCTATGCGCACTGGGTGTTTCCCTCGGATATTCAAACACGCTGTAATTACTCCGCTCCTGTTGTGCAATTATCGCCCGGTATCGAACCTCTGCTACATATCCAAATGCATCGAGAGAGTAGTTTGGGTCAACTACAGACCTACCTTCAAACCCACAACCTATGTGATGAATTTCAGGCTGCATATCGACCGCATCATTTGACGGAAACAGCTATTCTGCGAGTCAACAACGATATTCTGCAGCAGCTGGACCTTGGCCGCCATGTCGTCCTTATAATGCTGGACCTAAGTGCGGATTTTGATACGGTTGACCATGTCATTCTAGTAAATCGCCTGCAATTCCGTTACGGTCTCAATGGAAAAGTCCTGCAATGGATAGAATCATACCTACTGACTCTATCACAAGCTGTCCAATTAGGCAATGACCTCTCTGCTACACATGTATTATAGTGGGGCGTACCACAGGGATATGTATTGGGTCCGGCATTGTTTAGTTTATACATGGGGCCCCTTGGTGATATCATGCGCCGACACCAACTTACTTACATGTGTTATGCCGACGACAGCCAGCTAAATATAAGCTTTGGTCAAAATCACTCCTCAGAATTACAATGTCTGGACAACTGTTTGTCAGATATAAGAAGTTGGATGTTAGCAAACAAATTGAAACTCAATGATAGTAAGACAGAAGTGATACATATATCGTCTCGGTTTAGGCCAACACACACCGTTCCCTTCGTCTCCGTCGGTGACACCTGTATCAACTACACTGATCATCTCCGCAATCTTGGTGTCATTTTTGATAATCACATGACAATGGATCGACATATTCAACACGTTTGCCGAAGCGCCCTGTCTAGTATCCGGTACATTGGTCACATCAGAAAGTACCTCGACAGTGATTCATGTATAAAGCTTGTCCATGCATTCGTTACGTCGAAGCTCGACTACTGCAATAGTATTCTGTATGGATTAACAGGCTGTAAAATTGACAGGCTACAACGCGTACTAAACACCGCCGCACGTCTCGTTATTAGAACTCGGAAGTATGATCACATTACCCCTACCATGATCGAACTCCACTGGCTCCCGAGACGCGAACGAATCAACTACAAACTACTTCTGATGGTTGTCAAATGTATGCACAATGTAGGACCAAGCTACCTCACCAACTTATTTCAGCTCCGACCATCATCCACACGCTCACTTCGCTCTAATTCATCCTGATGTTACTCATCCCTAGAGTAAAAACACAGACTTACGGCTTGAGAACGTTCACATCCAGTGCACCGTGCATGTGGAACTCACTTCCAGAACATATACAAATATGCAATACTGTAAACAGTTTCAAATCAGCACTAAAAACGTATCTCTTCACCAATGCATATATGTTATAGTTGTTATTATTTTGTTAAGCGCTACGAGAATTATTTCATAGTTTGTTTGGCGCTATATAAAAATTATGTATTATTATCATTATTATCAGGGTATACACGGCAGATTGTGACTTGATAATTGTGTCTGTGGTAATGTTAACAATCTAAACTTTTTATGTGGAAGGGCTGACTCATTTGCAAAAAAACGCCCCAACATAGTAATAATGGGATTGAACGAAAAAGCTGAAAGAGTCGATGGATGCAGTCATGTTAGGCATGTATTGGTTACTATGCGTTAATAATGGAATGTAGAAATATAATTCAATCTTGATAATAGTATAGAGTGTATCTGTAAATGACTATGATAAAGTGTTCTGGTTGTATTCTAACTGTCATAGCAATCTCAGTAAAGTCTATTATTTTTTCATCTTCATTATCCTAGCAAAAAATAAACGTCACTAAATTTAGTGTTACATTTTAAAGAATGAAGTATCTTAACTTTTGACCAAACAATTACTTAAAACTGCAGATGTTTGAAGTGCTGTCTTTAAAATATTTTAGGAAAATACATATGGCTAGATGAAATGAATTAGAATATATAAAACCGAGCTGTATTTCTATCAACTTCAGTTCATTTACTTGTGAGTCGTATATGAAAAAAATCGACAACATGTTCTTTTGCTGGTAAATTATAAACTAATTGCAAGTTTATATGGCATGTTTGACCTAAAGAGATGGAAAACAGAATGACATTTCATATTCCCTCCAGAGACCTTTTTCATAGATCAGGCAAAGTGGATACTTTTCTTGCGGGTTATAAACAGGATTCACAGTTGGTCACCTAATTGCATTCAGTTATCAAAGTAGATATACCCTAAAGAGCTCATTTATACATTTTAAAATTAATAGAATCTTGTTTTTCCCAAATGGGTGAAAGATCCTGTTCGTTAATAACCTAACCTTTCAGTGTGTAAATATGCCATGGAGTATTACAGGACGATTCATGAAAAATCACGTCTACAATGTTAACATGTACTGACTTCTAGTTCTTTTCTTCTTTTCTTCATTTAGAAAATCGAACACAAACCCCAAACAAACAAAGGGGTCAGAACATGCACTAAAAGAAGGTGTATTACCGATTGAGTTTTGCAAGCACCCTATAGTTTCATGCGTGGTACAGTTGCCCCCAAACTAACATTTTCTACTCCTTGGTTGTCTTTTCATCTACAGAACTGCAGTCCATTGCAAACGGGAAATGCCATACATACTAAGTCCACTAAATGACAGACTGTTATGTTAATTAACATCTTATACTCGATATAGTGAAACTATATATCAAGTATGAAGTTAATCTTAGCGTTACCGGTGCATCGGTACACCATGGAGACCGCACACTCTTACAATTTGGAGATAGAGGACATTGCTATATATTGTGTTGAATGCAGTACTTATGTCGAAGAGGACATCAGGTATTGCCCCATTACACCATGGTGTCATTTTGAATTTGTGAACCTTGTGATGGACAGACTCGGTTCCATTTGAAGATTAACTACTTTGAAACTCTTTCAGACAATCTACAGTGAAAGATTTTGCTGCTTACAGTGATATAACTTTAAAGCAAATAGTGTCCAATTTGAATTGTTATGTGGTTCTCTGATGGTACAGACCAGTGACTTGGAATCATTGCGCAGATTGAGATTTTTTCATGAAACATCTACAGATTGCATTGGAAGTTGGAAGTTGTAGTTATTATGAACCTCTCTCCTGGTATTTCTGGTGGTTTAATTGGGAAATAACATTATTGTCCTCTTCGACATAAGTACTGCATTCAACACAATATAGCGCAATGTCCTCTATTTCCAAGTTGCACATTCTTACACATTAAGGCCAGAAAGCATTGAGGAATATTTAAACATAAATTTGAAAGGTAATACTGCATTTTTTCAATCTGGTTGAATCATACTTTGTAAGATATATTTGCTTTAAAGTTGGGATCAAACTCAGACATTTGCTATTATTTAATTTGTACTTCGGTTTGCTTTCAGTTATTCCAGGAACATTTTCTCTGAATTGCTTGGTTCCCACTGATGTCACTTGTCCTGAACAAGGTGTGAATCCTCCATCGGAGATGATCTGTGTCTGTGCTGCTAACGGAGTGCGTCCAGGTACACTATACTTGGATAGTCCTGACGCTCATACTGCCCAGCAAAATGAAAGCATTGAAAATGGTAACCTCTTTGACTTACGCATGAAAGCAACAATACCAGTTATTGAATCTATGACAGAAGTAACATGCAGTGTAGAAGGATTCAACACCAATGAATCCATACCATCAGAGCTAATCACTACAACATTTAATATATGTAAGTTGATTACATTTTTAATGCCTGCAAAATTCAATGACATCATGTCAAATATATTGAAATTCTGTGTTGATATTTCCAAATTCTTTGACACCAATTGTAGATTTTAGCCAACCTATGATGCTCTTATTCATGATTATTGAAAATTGTACATATATATTGCCAATGACTTGTAGGAAAAGCATAATTTGTCTTTTTTAATTTTGACAAGAACTTAATTTTGTGTACTAACAAACAAAACACAGTATCTTCTGGTTGTTTGCAGTCTTGTCACAATAAAACCTATAAAACTTCCAAAGTGTTTATGGCAGTAGTAGTGACATCTTTTTTAACGGAAATATCAATGAATGATGAATAATGAACAATATGATTCACCTCATATCAGTGCTGACAGGTTGTTGTGTTACTAACTCTTGGAATTTAAGCAGCAGAAGCTTTAAACATCTATATCACATTTTTTAAAAGGTACCAGTAGTTTGTACGTAATTTACCGTTTTAATATCTTTCCGAGGCCTAATTAAATGCTAGGAAATAGAATTTAATTGATTAATTCTACATTTCTTGTGACAATCATTGATCATTTAGCTATGTTTGATACCATTGCGGTATGGTCAGTCCATATCAAATCACACAAGACCGTTGCTAGACCTTCATGCAAAAACCAGCATCTTGCATGATTAGACCACTATGAAATAAGCTTACTCAAAAATCTTTTAGTGGCATTGCTTCTAAATTGTCTGATTTCTGACATTTTAGAAGTTCGTAATTTGCCGGCAGTTTGCCATTTGGTCCTTTTACTCAGCAATTGAACATCCATATATCGTTCCGTGACAGAAACCTGTAGATCATACCCCTTAGAAAAATGTATGATATTCCAATATTGTGGGGAAATATTAGGTGACCTAAAATATGCAAAACCCTTTTTTTTTATGTGCATTTTGCTAAGAAATGTGCATTTTTTGGGGATTATCTCATAGGTATCAAAGATACTTGAGTTGTTTTATGAGCACAATGTATCACCTAGACAATAAAAACACAAGTTAGCCTTGCCAGCTTTTTAAATTATAAATGCAACTCTGAAGATGTTATTCCGACCATTCCTTGTTATATACTTGATCCATTTGATTAATTTGAGTCCTTTAAACTTACATACACAGTCTTTGAATTTATTATTATTTATCCATCTATTTAATGTATTTTAGGTAATTAATGTGTTATACTATTTACAGAATGTAGTGTTATTCTAGTCACTGTAGCATGAATATTTGTTTTTTTAATTGTTTTTTGTCTTTGCTTTAGTTATGGAGGGGGTGGGGGTCTTAGAAACAACAGAACATCGTACACTTACTCGTCATAATGATGTTGTATTACAAGCATGATGTACGCTTACACTACAGATTGCAATCTTGTTAAGTGTAATTTAGAACAAACTGGTCAGCGAAATACAATCTCCAATCTCAAGTAGATTTCACATACATATGAGATGCTGTCAAATATTAGTATTTTCCCTATACCTTTCTGTAAATAAAAGGTAACAGGCTGAGTCCATTTCCTTGTGTTATATATAGTGCTATATAGAACAACATGTTTAGCGAAATATAATCTCCAATCTCAAGTAGATTTCACATACAGATGAGATGATGTCAAATATTAGAATATTCCCTACATCTTTCTGTAAATAAAAGGTAACAGTCTGAGTCCATTTCCTTTAATTTGTGCTAGAGGGATATACTTTCTCTGCAAGGTAATTGTCATTGATATGGTGAATAATACCGAGTTCCGTTTTATGTTCATTACAGTTGTATTTGGCATGAAATACAAATGTAATAGTATTCCATTTATTTGACAGTTCCACCAACATGTAGCCTGGATATTTCATTTGACCAGGAGTGCAAATTAGCCACTTTAACCTGCTCTTGTTCTGCCTCACCAACTGATGGAGAACCACCGTCTGATAAGGGCATGGTATACAGCTATTTCAATGGAACTGGTCACATTATAGTTAGTGGAACTACTACCACAGTACAAACTAATGATGTAGAAGCCGGTGCAGTATATACATATAGCTGCAGAGGATGCAATGGACTTTACTATGGAGATAGCTCATATGTCACACAAAGTTCAGAATGTACAATAAGTAAGTATGAAATATTGTCTAGTGTTGTTAATAATGCCATCCCTATTGGATATTTGGGCCATTCACGGTTTCGTGTGTGACCCAAAATGGGAGGTTTTCTTGTTTAATTACCTTTTGTTTTTCTGATAACAATATTGTAATATTGTATTATTCTAATTCTATTACTTCCTCCCTGTATAATGCAATGTTTGCTACTGACATATTAATATGATCGAACATATTCGGAACTAAATTACTGCATGTTAATCGCAACTGTATTTTAATTCAGATTTTGCTTTTTATCATTTACTATTATAAAAGAGATACCCGTTTGCATTCGTCAAAGGAAAAGTAATGAACTCAATTGAAGGCCTTCCAGTTCTAATGTTTTTTTTCATAATCCTTTGTCCTAATAGGTATCAAGCGTTTTTTTATAGCAAATGTTTAACAGGTAATTTAGAACATTGTATAGTAAGTGTAGGCTGGTAAGAGTACTATTGGAGGCTTAACAGAGAAAAACATGCCGATGTCGTTGTCGGTAACTACGTCGCTTCAAAGATATTCTGTTTCACTGGCTATCGTTCACATTAAACATTTCTACTATGACAAGTAATAAAAGCCTAAGGAGCAGGCACCAATACAAATCATAACATAAGAGCCAGATTCTCTTCCACCTTAAACTTATTAACAAACAAAGATCCTTGAGAATGAACAAAATGCCACTTCGCAATATGGTATATGTAACATGTAATACTTAACAAATGTTACAATGTATTTTTCAATGTTTAATTGACCCTTTATACTTATCCTAGTATCACAAAGGAAACATCTAACCACAGTTGTCCTCACAAAACATTCTCTACCTTTAAATTCAATCAATTATCGTTGAATCCTAAAATACCATAAGAAAGGATATAGTCATGATGATGTATTTGTTATTGAAGTAATTTTTGTTTCTTTGTTGTTTCCTAAATAAGCGAGTGAATGGCTTGAGCAAAGTCTAATGACCTCTCCAATTGACCCTGTCTCTTTCTTCGCGTACCTAGCTAGTAGTTTTGTGTTTTCTATATTCTCAAATAAGCCATAACAAAAATCCGACATTTGCATAGATTCTTGCGCGAGGCTATTCAGTCAATCACGAGACAACTAATTCCATCACCCGATGTTTCCGGTGTACTCTATGACAGCTTCCAATGTTTTGAACACACGTGCGAGCACGCATGAAGACAGCCAGACATCGGAAAGGATATAAAAATAGAAGCTGTGATAATTTTAGATAAAATGAACCGTACTTTGACTTGGTTATTATTATTATTATTTATTATTATTATTATTATACATTTCATACATGGTTAAAAGACTCGGTTAGCTAACAAGCTAATCTAACCCGAGGCCCTGGTTACATAAATATTAATGATGAAAACGTGTAAAAAAACGTAAAATGAAAATAAACAAAACGTTCTTCTGAATAATAAAAGATCATAAATATGAAATTATTGTAACCTACATAAAATTACTTTACATGGAATCTTAATACGAAAAACTTAAAGCTTGCATTGCTTAAAATTGGCATAAAACATCACGAATGATCATTTCAAAAATAAAAATTAAACGTGTCATAAAAGTGTCATATGATACCATGAATAAGACGTTTGAAACAGGTCAAAGATTTAGCCTCTCTACATTCTGGTGTTAAAACATCATTCCAATCCTTAGCCGCTAGATAGGAGAACCTTCTTTTATGATAGTCAGCTTTGTCCCCCTTAACAAATAGGCCGTTAGATGTCGAAGATCTCAGTCCATAGGCATGTATATCACTAGTAAATTTAAACAACTCCCTCAAATAGGCTGGGGTCAACCCATTAAGACACTTATACAGCATTGTTATTCTCTTTTCCTGAATTCTCTTGTCAATTGTTTGCCACTCCAGCGCGTTAAATAAGTCATTACTCCGTTGTTGGAAATGATAGTCCCCAGTTATGACCCTTGCTGCATGTTTTTGCAGTCGAATGATTCTCTCCACGTTACCTTTACTACAGTTTCCCCAAATAAGGCTGCAGTAATCTATAATTGGCAAAATATATCCTTTGTAGTATAAAATACATGTATCTTTATCTATAAATGCCTTAATTCTCCTTAGCAATGCTATTCTGCCACTGATTACTGAATAAACATGATCAATATGTGTACTCAATGATAGTCGCTGGTCAATGTATACACCAAGCAGCTTTTCTGTTTTCACATTTGCAAGGACACATTCATTTACCTCCACAGATAGCTTTTCCTCCTCATTTAAAGTCGATAACCTCTGCTGGGATCCTATTAACATGGTTTTTCTTTTATCTGTGTTCATAACCATTTTATTATCCTCACACCATTTACTAATGGAACGCATATCTATAGTCAATTTTTCATTTATTTCATTCAAATGTTTACCCATTACGTAGAAAGTGGTATCATCGGCATACATATCATACATGCAGTACTCTAGTGATAGACCCATGTCATTAACATAAATTAAAAATAACAATGGCCCCAGAATCGACCTCTGTGGTACTCCACATACAACTCTTTTTGCATGCGAAAGAACACCGTTAATTTGAGTACATCGTGTTCTATCGAACATGTACGACCGGAACCATTCCAATGACGAGCTGGGAAATCCATATATACGTAACTTCTCTATTAACAGCGAGTGATAAACCAGGTCGAATGCTTTCCTCAAATCGAGAAAAATTGCGCCTACATATAACCCCATATCAATTGCTCCCATCTACTTGTCAGTAATTTTTAATAAAGCCGTTTCACAAGAGTGCCCTTTTCTGAAACCTGACTGTGCTACTTTAAGCAGCTTGTATTCATTTAAATAGGTAAATAGGGCATTATGTACGTGCTTCTCTATAAGTTAGGATAACACTGGTAGTATCGAAATTGGTCTATAGTTGGATAGTTCTAGGACAGACCCACTCTTTAAGATGGGTGCAACTCTTGCGCGTTTCCAACTACTTGGGAAAATCCTGCTTCTTATACTTAAGTTTATAAATATCGTGATGCTCGTTGAAATAACGTCAGCACTGCCTTTTAATAATCTAGCACTTATATCATCCAGTCCTGTTGCTTTTCTGGAGTCTAATGAAATTCAATACAAAATTATAAGAAACCTCAGGTATGTCAAATCGTGTATTGCCGGAAACATTTGTAGAAACATACCGGTGTAAATCGTTAAAATCATGATCACCGGGTGTATTATTCGATGTTACATACTGGGATGATACTCATGTGAACAATTCATTGAACGCATTAGCAACCTTCTCATTTCCTTGTATTTCATTGCCGTTTACTATAACAAGATTTGGTGAAAGTTGAGTCTTCATATTGGTATTATTAGACTGAACATTACGTAGGAGCTCCCATATAGCTTTGGGGTTGCCATTGTTTTCAGTTATAGCATCATACAAATATTTTCTTTTTGCATTCCTTATGAGATAAGTCACTCTATTGCGAGCTTGTCGATACACATGGGACCCTAAAAAATTGGCCTTATTGCGCTTCTTTATTGCATCACTGATTTCTTCGTTGAACCAATCTGGCTGAAACTTGCGTCTGACACGTTTTTCTTTAGTTGGAGCGTGCTTGTTTAAAACATTCATAAATATACATTCCCAAGTTTCCAGGATATCATTTGGGGTTGCTCTGTTCGGAACAGACCACATATTTAACTGGTGGGTTAAATCTTCCTTGAATTTACACATATCTATTTTGTCTGTTTTTCTATAAACTATCGATTTATGTGCGTTGGTCTTAGGTTTCATGCTGGCATGTTTCCAAGTAAAATATATTGGGGAGTGATCGCTAATTGTAATGTCAGATACTCTAAGATTACTGGTAGAGACAATGTTACTGGTAGAGACAATGTTAAAGATCTACAAAAGATCTACAAATGTAATTGAGTGGTAGGAAGAAACTCGTTGTATTAAGTTTAGGACACAAATATGTATGTGTTTGGAGTCAACCCAGTTCGTAGACTTGACAAGGGGCTAGGCTTGTTAGGGTGTATGTGATTCGCTGCAACGTTAGACACTAGATTATAAATTACCCTTATTTTTGTTTCTTAAGAGTATTTGCGACCTAGAGAACCTGTGAACAGTTGGCTCAAATGTTTATTATCTTAAAGAAAACAATTGAGGGGAAGAATATTGAAAGGTAACATCAAATTGTAAATTTTAGTATTTTCACTCAGTAACGCGAGGCTGTATTACTCAATATACATGCGCGATATACCTTCGCACGAGTCATATTCTCACAATTCATTATACTCACCAGTCATTATACTCACCAGTCATTATACTCACGAGTCATTATACTCACGAGTCATTATACTCACGAGCCATTATACTCACGAGCCATTATACTCACGAGGCCCTTGTTTTAAACAGTTGTTAAATTGGAATAACTGGGTTTGTGGATACGTGTCATTGAGAACAAGAACACTATTCTTTTCTGTGAAGTTCACAGGTCATTTGAGATTAAACGAGATTAAAGTATGAAAACCTTGTTAACACGATAACTCAAGAAATACATCTATCTTGTAATCAAGGGTAGACATTAGCTTGTGAGGACACTATCATGGAAAGTGGTTCTTCAATCATCTCTTGATAGACATATAAGACCAGTAGGGACCAGCAGCCAGTTTGTTATTTAAACGATAGATACGTGTAGTTTTTACCTTATTTTGTGTAACAAATCAGTTCAAGAATGTTTGACAACTAGCCCGTCGGTGTAAACATTGACCAAATGATGACCAGAATTTCAAAGAAAGTTAGCTTTCAGCCTTAAGTATACTTACAGGAGGGCTTGTTAAGAGCATGACGACTATCCACAAGAAAGGCTACTAGAAAAGTTTGTCATGTATGAGAGCCTATTTATCACCGACATTTAAAAACAAAAAAACAAACAATAATCGGTATTTGGCAAGCGTGACAACAGTTCATTGCACCAAATAATTGATTAACTTGTCATTAATATATATTGTATTCTTTGTAAATGTAGCAGGTATTGCAAAATGTAAAATCACTTATTTCCAACCTATGCTAGGCATATACAATCTGCTTCGTAATACACACTGAAAAATGATATTTCTATGCAATAACAAATTCTCCTAAAAAAAGTGATGTATAACCTAAATTCAAATGTAACAGAATCATTGAAATGCTGGCTGCACCAATTTTGTCCCAAACAAATCCCGAAGAGCTTTAGCAATAACTGGTGCCACTGCTTTTGCTACAAAGTTACTTTGTATCTGTACAATAGCTACATAGCAATAGGCTTGGGAGAACCTCACTGCACCTCTGCAAAATATGTTCTTGTCATCTTCATTACAAAATACTAGTGCTCCAATATCCACTATTGACCCCCAACAGCTTAGCTATGACAATATTAATCTTATACTCATACCCAAGGCGTTTGGAAAGGCATTTTTCGCGTAGGCTTTTCGCAACTAAGGTGTCGAAGAGAATTTAAAACTTTGCATAAAATCACGATACCGAAGTTTTTTAGAACTCCTCAAATTGTGTACAATAGGTGTCAATCATGTAGAAAACACCCCGAAAAAACCATAATAAGATGTTTCACCAACTCTCGTGTATTTGTGTTCTGACTCGAAACGTTTTTCTTCTTCACTTCTTCGTGTTAACAAACCAAATTCTATTTTATCTTTGTAAGCATATGTCAACAACGGGAATATCCGAATCGAGAACTATTATTTTTTTGGTAATTTAACATTTCCTGTATGACAATCATATTGGGTAGTAGTTTTCTAAATCATATAAACTTTTTGTTTCTGTTTTATCACTTTTCAAGCAAAGATATGTGTGATTATTAGCAATTAGTACATATACATATCCCAAGTGTAAGCAGGCTGCTTGTAACTCTGTTCGGGGACAAATTAAAAAATATTATCCAAAAACTCATATAAACAGAATACCGGGACTATACACTCGTCAACTCTACGTACGTACCAAAGTGTTATTACTGTACATTTTCAAAATGATGCATAATCAACAGCTTATGCATATCCATATATTACTTTCACGTTTGATTCAACGGAGTTTCTCTCTCTGAGCGTGCACTTGATTAGTCAAGGCTGAAATAGGATAACGTCTGCTTGTTTACGTAACAAGAGTGCCCAGTAAATCAGACCGGGAAGCTCTTCATTACAGTCATTTCTGGACATTTCTGGACATGACGATTAAGATGAAAATTACATTTATAATACAACGCATACAAACATTCCTTTTGTAAGAAATAGTTCCCATAAATTACTCATTATAACGTTACTCTTTTGTTTCAATGCTATCACTGAATCACGTAAAAATGTATTGTTTAATATTGACTAACGTGTATGTTTTTTTTTTTGCATTACACAATATACAAGTGTGCTTGCGCCAATGAAGGATCAACTCAATTAACTGATTAATGACCTTTCGGTTCGACTGCTCTATCTAACACCACTGTACCAGCGTAACCCTCTCGGGGTATGTGGGACTTGTATTGACAGTGTGGTCAACTATTAATGATAATGATGCAGATAACGATGATGATAAAGATCAAGATCGTGATCGAGATCAATAAAGAGATCACGATCATTATCATGATAATGGTCCCCGTCCTCGTCCCCGTCCCCGTCCCCACCCCCGTCTCCGTATCCGTTTTGTCGTCTTCATCATCGTCATCGTCCGCGTCCTCGTCATCGTCGTCGTCATCGTCATCGATATCGTCATTATCCTCGGCCTCCTCATAGTCATCCTCCTTCTCAACCTCCTTATCCTCATTTTCCTTCTCTTCTTCCTCCTCGTCCTACTCATCATCATCCCCATCCTCGTCCTCATCCTCCTCATCTTCCTCATCCTCCTCATCCTCCTCATCCTCCTCATCCTCCTCATCCTCCTCATCCTCCTCATCCTCCTCATCCTCCTCATCCTCCTCATCCTCCTCATCCTCCTCATCCT
>JAIPMN010024542.1:0-12324 GCA_020650975.1 Apostichopus californicus
TTTTGCATTTTCACCTGGCCTTAGATGCAATTTGGTGCTCCAAATGAGATTTTTTTCTCATTTGGAAATGAAAAAGGAGTTTTCTGACTTGCGGAGCGGGGGGGGGGGGCGGAATGATACTTCCGCCCCACCATATTTTTCACTGGGGGGGGGGGCTGGCGCCCCCCAGCCCCACCGGTTCCTACGCCCTTGTATCTAGCGATCTTTTAAGCTTCGA
Organism: Apostichopus californicus; assembly: GCA_020650975.1. Taxonomy (NCBI): domain Eukaryota; kingdom Metazoa; phylum Echinodermata; class Holothuroidea; order Aspidochirotida; family Stichopodidae; genus Apostichopus; species Apostichopus californicus. The sequence continues at coordinate 218 of JAIPMN010024542.1, forward strand.
ACTATTGCACTCTCACCTTGCAAGTCGTTCTCTGTAGTATTTGGCATGACTTTCGGGTATTTCTTTAAAGGGATATTCCCGTGTTAGAAAAAAAGGAACACTGACCTTAAATTAGGTACAACTTTTGCACAATGTAAGTTGGGAATCCCATCTCAATATTGTGATATCATTTCCTACTTTATTAGTCTAGCTGATTTATTCTTGAAATGTCAAGCATTTACAATGTTTCCATATTTGGCAATAATTCTCTGTATTTAGAAATGCTCTCAACAACTTATTGAATGTATGCTATTTTGTTCAGGTAATACGTGATTTAAATATTGTAAACAAAAACAAAACAGCTCTGTAAATTGTCGTGATCGTATCTATGCGCGTCTTTATCAGCTTGGGAATTTCCCTATTGTGCAACGACCATAATGCTTCAGGTCGCGTTGCAATATAAACCTAAAAGAGACCTTCATTGACAACTAATCATCACAACCGTTTACCACGTTACTCCGTGTGCAGTTACCGTAGTCGGTCTACAGAACAACACAATGATGGCTCTGAATTTGTTTCTTACAGCTTATGCAGTGAAGTTACTGGCTGGTATCGATCCTGTGGTAAGTTACATATTTAAATGTGTGTGTTTGTGTTCACCATATGATGTTTGCGTAGGCTATTCACTATATCTATGAAGCTTCGTAGCACATTGAAGGGGTATCTGTATAACAGACCCGTCAACTCTCCCGGTTTTACCGGGATACTCCCGGTTTTTACCCGAATCTCCCGGCCTCCCGGTTTCATATTCTATTCTCCCGGTTTTTTAATGTTGCATCACTTGCGACATTTCTGAAAATAGCCAACAATTAGTCCTATGCTTAGTAATTCCCCACAGTAACGCTGAACAGGAAAGGCTATTCAGTGTAGTTCGCAAGAACAAGACAGACAGTCGGTCAAGTCTCAAGCTTGATGGGACTCAATCTAGCATACTAGCCATGAAGTCCACTGTTCCCTGTTTCGGATGGAAGCCTACTAGAAACCCTGTAGAAAGCGAAAGCGAGCTGCTGTAAACTACAACAAGAAACACTGATTGGATGATTCTCTCACTGTATTGCATAAGTAGACTATACTTATTTAGGAGTATTTATATCATTTCAGTTGAAAATTACAAACCTCCCTACTTTCCCCTTGTTCTCCCTATTTTTTGGCCCTAAAAAATGTTATTCTCCCTATTTTGGGGTCAAACAGGTTGACAGGTCTGGTATATGCATTTCACGCTCGTTAGTATAGCGGCACAGGGGCAGGGGCAAGTAAATGACGTGCACACAGTTTGTGGTTGGGGAATCTTGTGGAATTGCAAAGGCCTTTCTTTATAAAAGTACATATTATTAGCAAATTTATACGGAGCAATTAGACCATAATAACGAATATCTCGGACCCTTGACCCTGTTCTCCCCTAGGAAGGGGTCCTTCAGGGAAAAAGGCCGATAGGGGAAGGCCGAAGGGGGAAAAACATAATACTGAGAGGAACGGTTGATGTTTTTGGGAAGAATGTTTTCTTGAACGGTTTCTCGATTTCTCGGGATTTTATATCGCGCTGGTCGGTGATAACGTCAATTTCGGGTGGGGGGGGGGGGTTAGTAAGGGGATTGTGCAACGTATTCAATTCGAAAGCTTTCACCAGCACAGCCTTGCATTTAGACCAAATTATAGACCCAATGAATAGTCTAGCTCTGCCTCAGAATACACAGTTTGACGTCTAAACTTTCTCTGGTAGGACTAATCAAAATTCCTATGTGACAAGATGCAATAAACGACCCCATTGCAACACCCATCTTTAGGATAATTTGTGATCCGTCTTCGTGGCCATTTGGGATTTTTTTTGCCCCGTCAGCCCCACCTTATATATAATCCCGTGCACGTCACTGTTTCCTTGATCATATGTATCTACTATTATTTTTTGGCCTTGAAGTTCAGGAACAATTCTTCGTTGTGGAGATTTAACTATAGCTACAACTAAAAAAAAAGGTGACGAAACAGATTCTGACAAAACACCTGTAACTTTGATTTTCGGTCATAAGACCGGCGGTCACAGTTGCCGACTTCAATTATATTAAGGCCCATATTTTCTATTGATAACGACAGAAACCGAGACAATTCAGCAGTATAAGTAGAATTTAATTTCCTGAAACCTGATTGTAATTGTTCCGCTTTGCAAACAGGAACTTCCTGTATAGTGCAATCACGCGATCGAGTTATTTCGGAACCAAGGAAAATTCCCCCGACGTGTTATAAAATCGGTCAAAGCTGAATCAATCTTGGAACACGTTACCAATCGCACGCACCTTTCCAGTTCTTACCCTACATTCATCCCCTACTCTTACCTGCCCCCCCCCCCCACTTTATTCAACCCACGACCCCATCCATTTCCCTATCTGGCTGTCTTCCTCATCCCATCATCATATACCAATCCATCTTCATTTATCAAATTCCCGCTTCCTGACTTCCCTACCACTCCTCCTCCTCTTACTCTTTCTACCCTCATTTCGCTTCCATATTTCTTCTCTCCGTTTGGAGGTAAACCGTGGTCAAGACTGGACATAGTTGCATATGTACACAAGCACACTACAAGTGTATTTTACGATGTTATACGCGTTATTAGGCGTTATATCGTAATATATCAGTGGATATTGCGTAGGCCTATATGAACTCATCTTCCTTAACGTAAGTGACTTACTACCTGCCGTGTAAGTGACATTATCATTATTTCTTGAATGACATTCAAGTATACAGCAATGTATACAACAAAACAGACTACTGTTTTCTTGTAACGACTGGATCCTGTTGCTTCTTTTGTCGAAATTGAGTGATTCAAACACACTCATCGTTTATTGCGTTAGTTGTGTTATATTTTGGCAGTTACAAAATTCCCGTTGGAGTCCCCCTTGCGTCATGGCTATTAATAGTAACTACGGAAGTGCATACCGTACATTTCTGCCCTTCTCGTTAAGCGGAAGAAATAAAACATCGTTGTTGTTCAGTGTTGTTTCTTTTTATTAGTGGTATTATTATTATTTCAAGTCATAATTGTATTTATTCATGTTTGAGTGAGGTATAAAGTTGAAAGAACAAACAATTTAATAAAACGTGTCATTACTACAGAGAGGTAATTTTTAGTGGCGCCTACCGCGGGCTCCGGTCAATCTCTTGCTTGATATTGGTTATGCTCCTAATAAGTTCCTTCTCCCTTCGTTTCTTACAGTTAGCAATATTTGAAGACCACCCTTGTGCGGCAGGACAATTCAAAATTCTTGGAAAAAACGCCGAAACGTTTATTCGATGCCAGACGTGTTACATGTGTCCGCCTGGGTACGGAGTCTTGCAGGAGTGTACGGAAACCAGTGATACAACTTGCAGAAGATGTCCAAGCGGTAAGTATTTATGCGCATTCAGCACTATGTTACGCACAAACTGGAATGCCCGCGGTTAGGTGAAATCATTAGACACGTATATAGATAAAAGTAATTGCGTTTTCCAATACGTGGTGTAGATGGACAGGTATCATGTTTGGTCAAGTGGGGCCATAACTTCCCAACCGACTGTTCAAAAACTAGTAGGACCAGTCCAAACGTTTGGAACATTATCAACAGTTTTAAGGGGTTGTGAAGATGGTCGATTAGAGTGCGATTTAAACATGAAATCAAAGTCCAAGCAAGCATGGGTGCATTCTGGGTATCGCTTCTGAGGGGGTGGGGGATCTAGTGGGTTGTGGCTCGGTACTCATGGGAGAACCTGGGTCGTTCTTTATCCACTGGTCACATAAGTGACCAGAAACAATGAATTTCACTGAATGGCCGACAGGAAAACAGGTGAGGTTTTACTTTGAAGGGTTTACATGTAACGCTAAACTTGTGTGATACGATATATGAACATAACCAATGAACAATGCGCCACATCGAACTTATTGATCAGTTATTTCAACATACAGGCAAAATGTAATATTTTCAAGTTTGTTATGTACAAACTCTTTGTGGCCCGCAAGATTAATATCGTGCTCACCCTTGGTCTAAGGGTGAGCACGAAATTTCTCTTTACGTTACGGGTCGAGTAACCGTCCTTTAAGTGCACATGTAACTAACAAAATAAGAGACATTTTGTTGAACCATTATAAGCTATTGGACTGAAGAGCCCTCCGTGAAAACTTTTTTCTCGTTTTGGAAAATATCTTCATTGATTTTGTTCAGATAGCCAATACAGCCGAACAGCGGCTTCTCGAGAAGAAGATAGAAAAGAATCCTTTACTATATAACTACGTTAACAGTTTTACCTGGACTAAAATAGCCGTAGCTATTAAAGATTTTTGCTCATGTTATTGTTCTTCAAAAAATTACAATACAATAGTATTGTATTGTATTTTTTCTTTCTTGTTGCGGAACATTTAGTCGATATATGCCCACATATAACCCAACGATAGACTTAACCATATAGGCTTGGTATGTTAAAAATAACCATGTCGTACAATTGCCTTTACATTACCGGCCTCAAATGATTCCTCAATTGTGTTAGCAATGGCCCTCTCTCGCATGTAAATCTTGAACTTTGGATTGTTGGTGGTTTCATCTGTTAGTGTTTGTGTACATTTGTTGTCGTGTAAATTGAGCGAAGCAATCAGTGATGCTGTATCATATAAATTATGTGTACGTGGACATATTATGCACATAGTAGTCAGTGGTAAACCGCGTATAGTTTCGTTTCATTAAATATTGATTATCTCATATTTCTTCGTAATGTGACATCAATTGGCGACGTCATTATTCGCCTTTACTGTGAAATTTGCCATATTTATAGTAGCAGTTGTCAACAAAAGCTTTCGATTAATGAACTGAATTCGATTCTAAACATTTTCAACGCCCCGTGACTTTTCCATCATTTCAATTACATGCAAAATCAAAGTGATATTATTTCAAATGAAAGTTGACATTTGAAGTAAGTGATCTGCATTCTGATTTTGATTTAATATATTAGCAAAACAGGTTGATCAAACCAAGTCAAAGAACTGCTTCCGTTTTCCTGTGCGTGACAAGTTCAATAATGTGGGCCATTAAACTAGTTTCTTTATAGCAATACTTTATACCTATTCATCTGTGGGATATAAACTTTGGGTAATCTCAATCATGAGCCATTAAAAGTATAACTAGCTTCTTTATTATTACAATACTGTGTGACGCCTTTGTTCATCCGTGTAATATTTCCACACATTACATAGGGTATTTTTCGGACTCTTCCACTCGTAGAGGGGGATGTAAGAAGTGTAGACCATGTCTGGACGAAGAAGACACTGTTCGTGAATGTACATCAAACAGTAACAGAGAGTGTCGACATCAATGCTCCCCAGGTACGTGCGATTCGATTTTGCTTCAATCTCAGAAACAGTTTCATAGACTAAGGTAAGCATCTATAGCGGCGTCACGGTGAGACTTAAAGGCATTGAAGACTCGCCCCAAACCGCGTGCGGCCATCTGAAGGAGGGCAACCAGAAGGCGCTGACATTACCGTCGATTCACCTTGCACAACCGCATTAAGCAATACTCCGTATTAAAGTTGCAAAACGCTGTATGTTACACCTTGGACCGATGACGTCACCAACACTGGACAAGTTGGCAGCCAATCAACTGTTGTGTAGATATGCTGACTAATATATCTCACAAACAGTCGTTTTCACTCGCAAGTGATTGCAATTAATTCCACTTGCGTAAGTATCCCACTTTAGAGCGATTGTAGGAATCTTATGAACAAAATATTTTATTACTGTGAAAGTTTTTATCTTCTACATTTTTGATCGGCCGGAGATGCCTATGCCAATATTTTATGTTTGATCTGAAGATTTTTCAAGGCTTCCTTAGTACAATTGCAATGAATTTCATTATTTGTAAATGAAAAAAGTCTCCCGAACAAATGTGTCAAATCGAAATGAAAGCATCACGCTTAATCATCAACTGTATAGTTATTATGCTTAATTACCATCATAGGTTGAACAGTACTCGGTATGCACTTGTCGGTGGTGATTTATAACCAAACCTATTCTATCAGGATGATATCACCCCATTGCATACACTACATTACACTACATTGCGCTATCTACACTTCATTACCCCACACTACATTACACTACACTCCAACACATTACACTACAATACATTACACTTCACTACATTACACTACATTCCAACACATTACACTGTACTACATAAAACTAAATTACACTACACTACAATACGTTACACTTCACTACATTTCACTACATTCCAACACATTACACTGTACTACATAAAACTACATTACACTACAATACGTTACCCTTCACTATACTCCATTCCATTCCAACACACTACACTACACTACATAACACTACATTACACTACATAACACTACACTACAATACGTTACACTTCACTACATTCCATTCCAACACATTACACTGCACTACACTACTTACACTACATTACAATACATTACACTACACTACGGTATAAATGAGATTGCACAATTGACCAGCTTTAAGGTAGAATTAGATTCCAAGACGAGAGGACATACCTGACGCTGTCGATCTCTTCTTCAGAGCTATACACTTTGAGCTTCGTTTAATTGTGAGATGATATATGCTCCTTTACCTCTATACTGTATTAACTTGCATTCTTTTCTTTACAACAACTTTTCAAAGTCGCTGCTTTGTTAACGGTAACTAAAAATAAAACTCTCTTTTTTTTTCTTTTTTTTTGTTAGGTGATTACCTTGATGAAGTCACCAGACAGTGTCTCCCTTGCTCATTTTGTCACCAAACCAGAAACGTGAGAGTAACAACTAACGAACAATGCTCATCACAGGGATTACCAGAGATGTGGGTGTGTTCTTCTAATATAACAGTTACAGATGACCAGGGAATCATCAGTACGTTCGATACTGGTGATGTTTATTCATATAAAGCAGTAAGCCGGAGAAAACATCAAGGAGGTAAGACCATCTCAGCCATAACATGCATTACAATCCTTACCTAGTTTTTTTCTACACACAGAGACAGTGTTGTTCTTTTTTCTTCTTTTTTTCATGATGACGTAGTTATAAATGTGGGTTAGTTTTGACAAATGACAAATCTTGATATAGGAAAGGTTAATTCTTGATTGCTCAATTGTTCAATAACCGTTTAAGTTGCGCAGATAAGGATTGCATTTTGAAGACTTTGTTTGTTGTTGTTTGTTTTATTTGTTTGCAAATAGCTGAAAAAAGAGGTGTTAGCTATATACTTGTCGTACTTTAGGCAATGTTTGGGGAGAAAAGAAGCCACTTTGAGAAACAAACAGAAGCTTCATCAAGGAACTCTTACGACAGGACGTTATAATATGACGATGACGATGATGATGACGATCGTCATGATCATGATGACGATCGTCATTCTGATCATGATAATAAAGAAGAGGGATTCAGTTTAATAGGCTTTCCATCACTATCCTCTTCACAAACCACACCGAACAATCTCAGCCTAACTCCATTTCTATATAATTCATCTCAGCCTAACTCCATTTCTATATAATTCTTGCACCTCTTGACGCCATTTCTTCTTTTCTTTCAAATCAACTGCGGGTTCAAGTCATCCCCGGTGTATAGTAACCCTCAGATGTCTTGCATTCGACAGTATGATTAATTTGTGTCTTGGAAAAAGACAATTTGACCAAGAGGTGTCTTTCCCTACCGTTTATTACTTTGCCATCTCCAGTGGGCTCTTTCTATCTTGCATGATGGTATCCCAAGTTTTTCGAAAACTTTTGTTGCAATATTAATATAGTCCTCCTTTTCTGTGGTCTTCAATCCAACTATACTTACCTTATTTCTTCTTGAGAACCGCTTTTGTTTGTTTAAAAGACCGGCATGGTGATCTTTCTCACTTTCGAGGATTTTAATTCTCTCGTCGAAGGTATTACATCTCTGTCTCTCTCTCTCTGTCTCTCAAAATGTCGTTTTGCTCACTGAGTTCAGTTTAAGGTTCTTAATCGCCTTGTTGAAATCATCTTGAAGAAAATTATTTCTTTAAGGAGAGTCTTGCGTTGCCGATCAATACTGGAGTTTATGTCCCTAGCAAAATCACTTCCTCTGCATCAGAGTTGTAGTCTTCACGTCTTCAGTGTGATAGGCTAGAGCGAAGGCTGGGTTGAGACGCCGAACTCCTGAAGTTTTTTGCTTCCGAGGCTTCCTTTTGGTCTTTCAGCAGGCGTTTTTGTTTACTCAAGTATCCTCCATACTCAGGGGCGTAGCGAAGTTTTTATTGTTGGAGGGTGTGGAGAATTTGATTTGCCGACGGATCTGATCTGGAAGTGGTGACTGAAATGGGGGAGGGGTCTAAGGGGAGGTGGTGTCCCCCTCCCCTTTGGAAAATTTTTAGTTTTGAAACGTCCTTAGATGCAATCTGGTGCAAATTTTAAGTCAAATTTGGCACCGTAGAATTTCCATTTCGATATTATTTTTATGGCAGTCGGCACCGATCGTTGAAATAGTGAAACTTCGTGATGAAAATGTTCAGAAAACTCTCCGGTAATTAGAAATAACAACATTCATTGATATACAAGCGAGAAACGTTAAAAACTGTGTACAATTCGTGAGCCGTGTCCTTAAGTTTTCCACGGAGAACGAATGGCATCTGCGATGACGTCATTCTGAACAGAGGATAATAACAACACGTTGTCACACGATAGCACGACTTGTGGGCTGTGGCCTATACGGAAGCCTTTAATACCATTTCTTTCACTGAGTTGCCGGCGATTCTGGAACTCGTCTAGCTGAGCCTGGCTACAGTAGCTATACTGACGGCCGTGACATTATCAGTTATTTGCCGAGAGGTTTTTAACTTGCAGGCGTCGGGTGATTGGATTGGTGAATGAGTTTATCAGATGAAGAACTGGAAAATCGAAATAACCGATAAAGAAGCTCCCGTTCTCCTTTTCTCTATTCAGCTTTCCTTCTTTCTTCCCCTTCCGCTCTCTTCACCTTTTCTCCTTTTGCCGACAGACCCAAAATTTGCCGACAGCGACCAAATTATTGGGGGGGGGGGGTGTGACACCCCCACACCCCCGCTCGCTACGCCCCTGTCCATACTTATATAGACTTTCAGAAAAATCTAAGAGAGCTACATACTCAACGAGAGCAACCTAATAATAATAATAATAACAAATAATAATAATAAATAATAATAATAATGATGACAATGATAATAGTAATGATGATGATAATGATGATATACGAATATGAATTCAAATAATAATACGAGAACGTTGCTGGCACATCATGACTGAATCGGACACAAGGAAATCATTTGACTTGTTTGTCAATTATGAACTGACTAGTAAAGATGCTATTTTATTCTTTGATCTGATGCCGTTCAGTAAAATAAAGCCTTCTTCTTTAACGTCATGAGTCAGAGAGGAAGGTGTGCTGGTGGATGTCGCTTACCGATTCGAAGTTACCATGACGACACCTTATATAATATGGTGACGGTTAACACCCCACAACATGACTCTTTCTGTTTCTTGTATAGGTCACCGTAATAAAATACCCCCCTTGGATAAGTTTATGATACAACGTTTCGAGCAAAGAGCTGAAACCACACCAATAACTTCTGCAGCCTGGAGCTCAACCCAGTCCGAGGAAACAAGCGGTAGCGGAGGAACCACTTTGCATGAGGAGGTAACGCCGAGCCACATATCAACTCGAAGTCACACTTCTCTCCTCAGCCCACAAGACCAAATCACTCGACATGCCAACGAGTGCGAGACCGATGGAAATTGTGCTTATGGAGGAATCTGTTTGGCTGTTACCTTGACATGTGTGTTGTTACTACTGGTTATAATAATGATGGGAATAATACTACGTGACTATCACAGGGACTATAAAATGAAGAGAAAGATGGCTCAATGGGATGATTATCAATCGAAGTCAAGACCTCAGCAATACTTAACTGAATCGTGTTTACCTCCCCCTCCTCCGTATTCACGACGGTACTCACCCAGCGAAAAGAGGCCCTTGTGTTACCTACAGGGTGTTGAAACAGTGGTTTAGCCTAGACTATGTACATACATGCGGAACACAATGAAGATGTTAGCTGGATTTCCTTCAACGAGATACGCAGACAATGCAACAATGCTTTTCGGTCGGTGGAAGATGGCGTATGCGTGTTCACAGAAACCAACCAAGGTTATACATATGCAAATTAAATGATCGTCTACCGCCGGATGGATAATAATGAGCACAGCCGTCAGCTTATATGAACAGGGACATCGTATATTAGTATCAAATTCTTTTAAAACATAGCTTACAACTATTTAATTCGGGTAGCTTTTATTTATTCCATATATTTTGTCGTACGTGTAGTGACGTCAATATCTCGCAACTTTATTTGCACGATTTTTTGTGATGATACTTCTATGTGCAATTTGTATTTTCAGAGATGGCCCGTGATTTTTTATTTCCCGCGCTCGTCTGTTTTCTGTGATATTCTTTAAGTAATATAATTGAGTTAGTTCTGGGCATATGGCACGCTGTATTAACATTTACTTTGACTATTTAAATATTTAACGTCTATTTATCGATAAATTTTTAGTTATCGGGGCTGATATTTGAGATATCAAGATTAAATTTTAATAAAGATTTCAAGAAATGAATTAGAGATATCTAAACTCAGAGATACCAAGAATTGTATTGAGGATATCAAGGGTTGTATTATGGATATCTCACATGCAATTAGAAAAGTTAAATTTGAGATATCGAAAAATCAATATAGGGATATTTAGAATTGTATCGGGTTATCGGAAAGAAAATTACAGATATCGAGAATAGAATTTGAGATACCAAGAATTGCATTGAGGATATCAAGGGTTGTATTATGGATATCTCACATGCAATTAGAAAAGTTAAATTTGAGATATCGAAAATTCAATAAAAAGATATCTAGAATTGTATCGGGTTATCGGAAAGAAAATGACAGATATCGAGAATAGAATTTGAGATACCAAGAATTGTATTGAGGATATCAAGGGTTGTATTATGGATATCTCACATGCAATTTAAGAAGTTAAATTTGAGATATCGAAAATTCAATAAAATGATATCTAGAGTTGCATCGGGTTATCGGAAAGAAAATTACAGATATCGAGAATAGAATTTGAGATACCAAGAATTGTATTGAGGATATCAAGGGTTGTATTATGGATATCTCACATGCAATTAGAAAAGTTAAATTTGAGATATCGAAAATTCAATATAGAGATATCTAGAATTGTATCGGGTTATCGGAAAGAAAATGACAGATATCGAGAATAGAATTTGAGATATCAATATTTAATGACAGATATCCAAATTTTGTATAAAAGATATCAAAAATCGAATTATAGATATGCCAAATTGAATAGGAGAACATAGACAATTCCTTTCGGATTTTCAAACTGAATAAGAGTTATCTAACACTGAATAAGAGATACCAAAACTGATTTAGAGATATCAAGAATTGTATTGCGGATATCAAGAATGAATGAGACGAATCAAAAATTAATTTTGGGTATCCATAATTGAAGTAGATATATTAAAAATTAATCTTTTATCAATCATTGAATTAATGATATTTAAAGTTCAATAAGATATATCTAACATTGATTAGAGATATCCAAAACTGAATTAGAGATAAACAAAATTCATTTTCGGATATACAAAATTGAATTAGAGATATTTAAAACTGAATTAGATTTATCCAAAATTAATTTCAAGATACCCAAAAATATCCCACCAGGAATTAGGGATATCGTTACTTGTTAAAGGCACCCAAGATAAGCCTGGGCACCAAAAGGCAACTTGATGTACTGCCAACTTGGGTGGGTCCCTTTACCTGATTACAGTTACCGGAATGTCACCCATGACGGTGTTACTAGGAAAGCAATGAAAATCTTGACAATCTGACGCGACAGTGATGGCGTGCGTGTGTTATTGAGTTCAGTAATTGTAGCCGATCAGGCATTAAACCAACGGTGGTACAAAGTGCGACTGGCGGGTCTCCAGAGCATGTGCACTTTGAGTTATTTGCGTATATA
>JAIPMN010024552.1:0-10575 GCA_020650975.1 Apostichopus californicus
GCCTAGTTGGTTAGGGTGTCCGCGTACAAAGCGGGAGGCCCGGGTTCGAATCCCGGTGGAGGCTGAAAGTTTTTTCACTGTTCTGGATTTTCCAACTCACTACGATTTCAATTTATATATATATTTTATAAATTTCTACACTTAACAAGTACCTACGGTAGGACCTCATATCAAAGTTGTATTGTGCAGGGCAAATTGGTACAGAAATAATCGCTCATTAAAATGAAGTAGCATTTAAGCACTTATATTGAAAACACAACCTGTCACTTTAATCTATTAAGTCCAGCAGATGTGAACTCGAACTGAGGAAGCTGAAATCTCCTATATAATAATCTTCATAAGGTCTGTGAGTAAAGTAACTTAAGATTCATTAAATTACACAATGGGTTACTAAAACTTTCTCAGCTAATTAAGAGTAAGGTCAGATTTGGATAAATAATTAATTAATAATTAATTGCAATCGGTTTCAGGTATGTAGTGAATCACCAGTGCAATATTTAATTTACCCTGCTGTAAGATAACATTGCACCAAACCATGCAATTTATTTCAAAACACATGCAGAATTGTATTCCCCCCCCCCCCTTTCCTCATATACATCACTTTAATATAACAAAAATATCTATGTGGTTGCAATGTGTTAAATTTGGCAAGTTTTCATAGCAAAACTTGAATGATTTGTTTTACTTACTTTAATGGATAATTTCACAATTCCTAGAGAATTTTAAGTTAATTCAAATTGAAGTATATTATAGTAGCTGTCCTATATTTATACTACATTGCAGGGGGGGGGGGGGAAGTATATATTATCATTGATAATATTACTGTAAAATATTCTAATGATGAAAATAATCATCTGACATCCTATATTATCTTACAAAAGCATTAATTGCAGGAAAATGAAATGCTCAATATCAATTATTTATTAGCCTACATATGTTTTCTCAAAATATTAATGTTCTACTAAGACAGCGATTACTTGAAAATAAAGATCGAGTAATGAATTAATAATTATATTGTCTATGTCTACACTATAGACATCTCAGCATTAATGGTGACCAGAAAAGCCATTTACTATTCTACACAAGCTTACTCACCAGAGATAAATTTAGTCTATAAACTGACAAACGCATAAATGTTTATACAGCAGTATTATTAACAAGATTTCCCTCTCCCTCCCCTCCCCCTCTTCTCTCCCCCCCCCCTCCCACCCAGACCCTTACAAAGAATCAAACCAAAAGAATATACCTTACCAAATTTCTGCTAAGAGCCCTTCTCTGTCTCCCCATGGCTTGTATCTGACGTGCCTTACCTGCCATAATAATTCCCTACCAAACTTCCAATTTCTGTCCTTTCCGTGTAAAGTATGTTTTAGTTGGCCTAATTAAACACGTAAGCACCCCTGCTAGCTAAACAGTGGCTATAAACAAAAAAAATTGTGCGTTCAGGTTTTACCCAGTACGTATGACACAGATTGAACTTGGCCTCTCGGCAAAAAAAACAGTTTATATTTTTACAGTTGTATTATTGAAGAACACAAACTATATACGCGAAGGTGATATGTTTTAAAGGGACTAGGTAAATCATTACCGTGTCGACGAGGTAGATTAGCGACTCTGAAGAATTTTGCACCGTAGGTAGAAGTGGGGGAGTTTAATTCGCCATCGTGGCGTTGCACATAACTCTCGACAGACGAGCGTTATTTAATCTAAGGGGGTGCATCAAGCTTGGGATGACAATATTTAGTACATTTGTTAATAAACATATTTCTCCATAGTAAAGATGTACAAGCTATACTTTGGTTTCAAAGTGTTTCTGTACTACTAAAAGCCGGCCGGTTTGTTTTAATTACACCATGGCGTTCTCAATTTCATTTCCTGCTAGGACCAGAGGAAACCAGTGGGAGAAAATTTAGGGCAAAAACAAGGGTGAAAATCTCACTTACAGTACATAGAAGATATTGAATTGAACAATGTGCTGTCGAGAGGGCCGGGTGGGGTGTCCATGCGAGCCTATTGAAAGCACTCTAAAGGCTCTGCATATGCGAATTCAGTTCAAGATTGTTGGGTTCATTATTTGAGAACCTTCCATGGGCGGATATACCCCTGGGGATCATATACGCAAATAGTCGAAGAAACAATGTCTAGTATATTTGTATCGATTGTTTGACTGTATCATTATACCCGGCCGGCACTCATTTAATTCCTATTAATGTATAAATAATTTACACTTCCCGACATGGACATTAAATGAATGTGTGCCGAGAGATTGGCTTCGGTCAGCTTGCGAGTCTATAAGCCTCCATGGCTTCTTTCGCGAGTTCCTGCTTGCGGGAAGATCACAGATACATACATACATACATACTATGAAACTCAAGATGTTGTTTATCTTTTGTCAAAAAATATTTAGTTTTTAATAGCTCCCTTTAAACTCAATTCAAACAACTCTTTGCTTAAGGCCGGTAATAGTTCGCAGCAAACATTCCAGGCAATGAGTTTGGTCCAAATATATGATTGCAATATTTGATCGAAGAAAGAATAACCTTTGACCTTCTAATTCACTCAACTATGGCAAATAACTACAGACTACTTTTAAAGTGATTTTTTTGCTCTCCTAATTTGACAAATTTATTAATATATATTCCAGTATTTGTTGCATTATTAACATAAATACACCGGCTCACATATTAACACAGTTGCAACAATTGTTATTGATCATATGAAATGAAAATTACACTGATTTGAATTGCAATGGGATTGCCCAGTGGCCAAAATATTCAGTGCCAATTAATTCAAACTTCGACATTCAAGTCGGGATTCTAATTTTTTTTTTAACGAACAGAGTATATAAATCCTTTAACGATTAAAATGAAAACATTATCAAGACAGTAGCATTCATTGATTCAGTATATGTCTTTGAATTCATTTCTATCCTCAATCAGTCAAATGGGTTGAAAGCTCCTCTTGGTCAATAGATGAAAATCACTTCTTTTATTTGGGTGGGGGGGGGGGGAGGTTTTTGAGGTCAAGTGGCCCTTGAACAATGCAAACTGAATTTTACTTTGGCAATCGATCGAAGGAAACTGTCTAGCTATAATTAGGACACCTTATTATAGTCGCAAGGTTTGTGAGTAAAGATTTAAAAATTGAGAGGCGACTCGAGTGTATAGATGAGCAATTATTTTTATAGTTGTTATGGTTACGAGTCAGGTTAGCCAACAGTTGGGGTTGATCACTTGAAATCCTGTGCTTTACATATAAACAAGGAATCGACTTCAAACTTTTTTAGAGGAGTATTATATTCCCACCGTACCAGAACAGCACAGTTATGCATGCTAACACTTAATCATATGCTCCGTTCTCCTATACTCTCGATCTCCATTGAGGCTGCATGGTACACCCATAGACTCGACGTTCCCAACGTTCACGGTATGAATATGCATTTCCTTTTACTATACACTCAGCCCTGTAGGCCTCAATAATAAACCATTGAACTTGCTTGGACAGTACAATATATTCTGTATGGATATATTTTGGACATATTTGCCTATATCAGACTGACTACTTTTAACTAATTGTATTCTTTTTCCTTTCCTTTTTAACTATAATTAACACAGGTCTCTAGTCTGCAGTAGCGGATACAAGGCCATCTGAAGCCAATTCCTGACAAACTTGTGTTTACCAATTAAATGTGCATATTTGAAAAAACCTAAAATGTAACCAACTTTATAAATTACTTTCGCCGTATTGACAGGACCCCTGTACTAGTGGCACGGCCACTATGGTCACTTACGTCACAATATCGAACAGGAAATACTATCTCAGTGGCCTTCTTGGGTAACGTTTGGCCCATTAGCTGTAATTAGTAACACATGACACTAGCAGAGATGTTCATAAAGATCCCTGCCGGATTATATACAGTCCATTGACCTATTTCGATCTCTCCTCCATAGTTACGGCAACGCACATCTCCACTTAAACGGAGAGTGTACATGACCTAGCTGTCCTCACTCGCCAATCTAGCCAAACTTCGTGCAGTCTTTGAGCGATTCCCAAATGACAGATTGATCGAGATATGTGACACAGAAAGAAAAAAAACGGCGGATATCCAGCTAAGACAACCAGTTATCGAATATTTTAGGACGACAAAGGTATTTCCTTAAACCGACGGAGAAATGGTCATTAAGTTTACGGGGTGTATTAGGTAGATGCATGGGGGGTCTGTTGTAACAGAAACCATTATAGATCCTCCTTGGATGTTGTAATCTATGTTTTCAAATTTCAAAAAAAAGAATTCTTAGAAAGATAATAATACCACAGCTTGTTTTCCAGCAACGCTGGTTTTGAATAATGAAGAACTTATAAAGTAACTCGTACATAAAAGTACAGAGTACAAAAGTATATTTTGATAGACAATATATTATCCAGCTTCTGTTGTCTTGTAGGCATTGTTAAAGATCAAACAAAGGATGAAAATATGTTAAAAGTAGGGTTCAGTCACATACAGGGCGCAGGCAACTATATTTACAAGTTACCTCGCAAGTCCCCATTTATACACCTGGGTGAAGAGAGGCAATGGAGATACAGTGCGTTGTCCGAGGACGCAAGGTAAAGATATGGCCAGGATTGGAACCTGCAAACCTTGCCTTACCCGATTGACCAGACACTCTAATGAAATATTTACACACCCTACGTGAATACAATGTACATTCCAGAATAGGAGAAAGGTTTTTGATTGATATCTCCAGGCGACCCTTTGTGTTTTGAACATTTATAAGAGTCACATAAAACTTACAAATCTGTTAGAAGCACGCAGAATAGATTTTCAAGCTCATGTAGTCGCCTAGCAACCGATGTTACATTGCAAGCAAACAAATCAATCTGCTTTTAGGGATGGATGAAACCAATTCGGGTTTTTATATTTATTTATTTAGAATTTTGTCTTCACTGAGCACAAAACAAATTTGCCAAAACATTTTAAGGACGCCCACATACTTTCGTTCATTCAATATGTCTTCAGCTCCGTTTTCATGCTAATTTTAGCATATTTTTTTGTTTGCCAGTCAGGCAAATACTCGACACGTTCCACGAATGAATTCAATCAAACATTACAGCAATCACTTTCTTTCTTTCTCTCGTCAAATTTGGACTGCGCTGCTCACTGACCTGGAGGAACGGCGCGTACCCGACCCGAGACATGAGGATGTAGAACGGAATCGAGAGGCGAGGACGACATCGACGAGGAGGAGGATGAGGAAGAAGAAATAACTCGAGATACAAACCGGGACGGAATTACCGAAAGATAAAAAAAGAGAAAAAACAAGAACGAGAGCCGACGGAGGAAAAAAGGCTTTCACACTCTTGCGATTGTTTCAATTATGGTTGCGTCAATTTTTATTAAAATGCTCACATTAAGCAGTTTGCTTGAATATACCGGCGATGATTAAAAGGCGAGATTGCCGGCGCCGAGACCCAAAAAATTGGATGAAGCCATGATTGCTAGTGTAAACATACCTCGACTCTGTTTAATACCTGCTCATATGAGACAAGGCATAGCACTAGACATCCTACCTATTGACAGAGTGGCAATTTTTAAGTGGTTCGAAGATACGCTGTCAGAATACGGCTCCGCTCGAATTTGCTCTTCGATAAAAAAAGCTCTTGTTATGGGAAGAAAATTCAAAGTTATAATACGGTCTTTGGGAAAATATCTGAAGGGGGGGGGGAGGGGTTGTGTTGGTTTTCTCACTTGAAGCATCTGCCTTTGGAGATATTAATTATATCTGACGGTTGGATTAGGTATCTGGTTATGAAAGGAAAAAAATTTACATGTCTACAGAAGTATCAGGGAAATATGAATATTCATATTTACATTTATGTCGACTGCTTTGATATGGATTTAAATCTGCTTGCAAACTACTTTGTTACTTCAAGTTCCGTTAAATTTGATTTCATAAAATAGATGCGGGAAACTCTCCGCATGTTTAGCTCAAACCTGCATCTTCACAGCAGTTTGTATAGGAAAGATATATTGGTTGTTGTGTTTGTTTTCAAAATTTGGTGGTATTTTAAATCCAATTCATAACCGGCAAGTAGAGATTTAGAAGAATATCTCAAGTGATGATATCACAGACCAAGTGCTTAAATCTACTCCGGGCAAGAATCGAGGGGTTTAGCTAGTCAAAACTGGTTCCATTCTACCAACCATATCACAAGTTAGGGAACAAGACATTGAGATGTGATTTTCAACAAACAGTGTGGAATAATTTTCCAGATTCCAAAGAAAAAAATTTCCTATATAAGTGTCACATTGTCTGTCACCAGGATATTGGCCCTTTAATGTCACAACAGTTGTTTAAAGTCTCTTGTTTATCAAAACAAGTATAAATTCTTTAATATTAAAAATGCATTATGTATGCAGAAACAATCTGGTAAGTGATATAGGTTTCACACTAAGCCTCCAAATCCCTCTTTATGGTCAGATTTATTCTCTGTGCCTTTCCCCTTCCCATGCCTCTGCAATCTACCTCTCTAATGAACTCACAATATTATGGGAAAATATTGACAAGGGCTCACGACACCAATGGACCAATAGATTTTCCCCCATCCCCCCCCCCCATCAATGATTTTCAGACCAATCTTTTCCACACAATTAGCTTGGTGCTGCTAAACACTTCGGACTGTCAACATTTCTAACATTGGTTACTCAGTCCTTTGCCCTCCATATCAATTCCTTAGCGCCATTCCCTGTGCGGCACGCGAACTGAGTTCGACCGCCGCAGTTTTAGGCCTATGACTTTACCATATAGACCATTTTCCCACAGCCATAACGTGAAAAGTTTATACCGAAAAAAATTAGTTCAAACGGCACTAAACAGAGAAATGTGTTATCTCTCAAGTTCTGTGATTTTCTCAACATTACAGTTCAAAATTCCATCGGACTTTGGTGATTTACGATGCAAGGTTAATAAATATCGAACTCAAAATCCTCATTGATAACACACAGTAAATACTGAAGAAAATCACTATTTGATAGTCGTACTTTGTTTGCGTAACCATACTCTTGAATATTCATTGACAAATTTAGTTCAAGCGGTTTTGGAAAGGATTTTTTCTTAACTTTAAATTAATGTTAAATTCATTTTCATTGGTCACTATCTTCAATCGGACCAAGTACAGTCCAATCGAATGTCTTCTAAGAAAAATTTAAGTTTCGCTTTCTTCGGTGGGCACGCCGTTACGTAATATGTGTATCCTGTACTATGCAATAGGGTACAGCCACGCAATGCACAGTGTTCACCTAAAACGCCACAGCCGAGATTCGCTTTCAAAACGTCATATTTTATCAACTTAATATTATTTTCAAGAAAATTAGCGTAGAATATGCATCATTAATTGTTGAAGCAAGTAAGTACCAATTTATTTATCTAATGCAATCCTAATTATATAGAAAAACCATTTAAGACCCCCTGATGAATGGAATAGTCCAACCAACTTGCCCGCACAGAGCCACAGGATTTTCGGTCAAGGTGATGAGTCATACGCGTTGGTCAGTAAGAGGGCTATTTTGAAGGATGTTTGGTGTGCATTTTAGAAAGAAAGGAATTGATATGCTTCCCCCCCCCCCTTTCCTATCCCTCCTTTCTCCCTCCCCGGCCAGTCTCAAACCTATGATGCACTGTACCATTCATCACCACATGAAGGAAACAAGTGTGGGTCACCCATAAAAGTCCTCATCATACCTTCAAAATTTAAAACGCTTTATAACTCGTCCTTTTAGAGTACCTTTCCTTATAAATGCAAACTCCTCGATGATTCTATAGATAAATCTTTGAAGTATGAAATTTAATGTCCTTCAAATTGATTGTTAAACAAAACCCTTTTCCTGATTTGCTCCTAATATTAAATAAATCATTCTAAAATTGTTTTCATAACCTCGACCAGATCCACAAGGCTCTCGAAATGTTAGCACTCATCAAAATAACGAGATGATTTTTTTTTTTAAAGCCAATGCTCCAAATTAAAACTGGATTTGTTGTTTACAATTTTTTACCTTTTGTTTAAATCAACAGTTTATACAATGAACTGTGATGACCAAAAAAAGTGTACAAAACGATCAAACATGTAGCCTATATATTGCCTGTAACAGATATCATGTCCAGTTCATTGTATTCCAACTAAAACACAAACAGCAGTACCAAAATGTAAACACTAACTCATTATACATTTATCATACTAATACATTTATCATATATTTATCATAGTACATATGTAAGCCTCTAATTTATGTAATATTGCTTTACTCATAGTTTGCATACACGCAGAGGTATGAAAATATTTTATAATGATTTACAATTTCTTAATGATTTACAACTAATACAGGAGTGAATATTTCTAATCAACTAATGACTATGTGGTTTACAATGTTAACTTATGAGGTAAATAGGTTTTTATTTTTTGGCTCGCTGCATCTACTTGGTAAATAATATTACTCCAGAGTAAGATTAAGTATGCAATTAATATAATATTTCACTTTGGAAAACGATATCATGCAGCTCCAAATTGTAAATATATCGATGCCACTAATAAGTTGATGAAAATTTCCCTACATTTTTAAAAACAATTAAATTTAAAATCAGATATGAAAAAGAGATAGTAACAAATTTCTGGCTAGTTTTGGATGTTTTTGACGATAATATCCAGTATCTATATATACGCAACCTAAAAACTTGCAACATGTTGGTTTCAAATTATGCAGTGCTTACCAGCTGCATCTGTGATATAAACAGGTTCATATGACTAATTAATTAAAATTCAAGTTTTTTTTCAATTTAGATATGATGAGAAGTTAACCTGTACGTGACTAATTGAGAGATTTTATTTAACTATTTCTTCTACGATTTAATCAATCCATTTTTCATTAAGAGGGAGGTTACGGTGCGCTTTAAACTGGATTTGTCACATCTAGTTAAATTTAAAGTCACTATTTCTCTAAATGCAATCTTTTCATCTCTGTTGCCTTTTAGTTTGAGTCTCACAATTTACTATCTCTTATGATGAAAGTCAAATTTATTCCATATATATTTTGTACATTTTTTAATATGTCAGTACATTTCATACGCAAGGGTAGGCCTACATAATTGAAAGAATTGACAATAAAATGGCACATGTGAGCATATTTTCCTTACAAAATGTTTTCCGTTATGTGCAAGTCTCACTCTACATTTTTCTTGATATCACAATATGTTACATATAGGCTTGACTTTCAACATATGAATAGTGTGTTAGGCTAGGTATACATCAAAGCCTCAAGTTATAAAATCCTGTTCATTAGTCCTTGCATGCTCTACAAATGCATTATGTCCTTCAGAAATCTCCTTTTCTCACATAACCATTGACAGATGGTGACAGAATACAATAACATGTTATGCAAGAAGTGAAATTCTAGCATAAACAAGAAATTTTATGGTAAGGTCACCTGAAAAAGTGGAGTCTGCTTACTATCATCTGCGACAATAAGAAACACAAGAACGTCAATAGATTTAAAGTCATCAAATCTGTGACGATATGTCATGAAATTAAAGTCCTTACTGCTACATGCTTTGGGTGTTGCTATATGCTTCAATAAGCAGCAAATGAAAATTCTGTTAAAGTGAACCGTCTTCAGGCAAGTTGAAAATATAATTTTTTGGGCGATGATTCTAAAAGAGAATAATAATGTGCACAAATAAGATAGCATAAAAAAAACTGTGGTAATGCACCTAATAATCAGTTTACAGTTGTCGATCACTTGAGAAAGCCTTAAAGAGTAATCCGAAAACATGTATTTTATTCATAACTTTTGACACAGACCTATGTTATAAATTGACGACATAGTTATGAATAAATGATACTTTTTTTAATACTTCAAAACCGAGCTTTTGTCTTTTACTCCATTATGATCACAATACCATATGAGCCTACAGGTAAGTTAATGTATGAATAGAGTAAGCTGCACCAGTATATAACTATATATTGAAACATAAAAATCTGCGGCCTGAGTGACATTCCTTCTTTTTCTGAACTTTCGAAGAATAAACAACCATTAATTTTTGTTGCTTTTTTGCCCTTAATGCATCTTCTAGATATCCTTCACATTTTATTCTTGCAATATGTTGACCAATGGTTGAACACTTTATTATATTTAATTTCCCAAGTGGTGCAATGGACGACCAAGTTTGTTGGTTTTTGGAAGTTTATTCTTCATTGTTCCTTTATTGATGATGTAAAAGTTTCAATGAGTTTTATATATTGTTATTCATATCAAAGCATTTTGACAAGCCAAAAGTGTATTTACGAAACCTTGACCATTTCTGTCTCACGATTAACTTGAAATGGATATATCTTGCTTGTTTAGACATTGAATATATTCACTGCTGAATTCACAGCCTTAACATTGACGTATGGGTCGGTAACCAATGTCTTTAAATTTCACAGATAATACAATGCAATGAGCAGGGGCGGTAGGGGGGGGGGGGGAAGGAACACTGAGCGATTGCAGAAATGCCAAATGTTCTCAAATATTCAAACAAACAGATA
>JAIPMN010024552.1:10585-21201 GCA_020650975.1 Apostichopus californicus
GGGGGGGGGGGGAGAGAGAACGCTGAGCGAATGCAGAAATGCCAAATGTTCTCAAATATTCAAACAAACAGATAAACATCTGGGAGAAAGATCTTGTCTTGAATACTTTCGCTCTGAACCTGTGACATTCTCGGAGGTAATCAAAATGTACCAAATGTGACAAAAACAAAGTATGTGAACGCCGTCTTGTAAAAGTAAAATGAGTATATGTGGAGAAAATATCGAGAAAGAAATAAACCAGAGAGTCATCAATATCGATGTTAATTAGTTTGCAATACGTCCATGACTTCTTCAAATGTCACTAAATCAAGGATTTCAAATCAAATTATGATCAAGCACCCAGTTGAGAAAGACAACTCTGATGGTCAAGCATGGATCATCAATTGTCTCAAATTTTTGGTCTCCTTTTTGTTTCCGGTGAAGAATTTAAATTTGCCAATTTTTTTGTCAAGATTCAGAAAGTGAAGATTGCATATGACTTTCCATATGATTTAATAAGAGCTAAATAAAAAACATGAATGTTACTTTACATTTGCCAAGAGACATCAACCCCAAGGTGATAGTCATCTATAATGCTTAGCACATAATGACATAACAATTCATGACAACAACATGTTCAACCTTCCTGTTTCTAGCAGCGACCTTTTTTACGGAAACATTAATTCATACTCTGCAGACTGTATCTGGATGGATTTTCTATTTCCTTTCTATAATCGTTCGTCTTATCTAGTCGGACAAAACGCATCTGATTGGTTGGACAATTTTTGCGCAACAGCTGATGAGAGACGATAATTGAATCTAACCTATTAAGACAGATCAATATGATCATGTTATTTGCAAAATTTTATCCTGATTTTCTTTCTTTTTTAATAAAGATATCTACTTGCCCCAGATTTTATAGGAAGCCATGAAAAATATGAAAGAATCAATTGGGTAACCATGTCTAGATTTATCATCCAATTTGAGGTAAAACCATATCTAAATCTAAATTTGACATCAGAGCGTTAATAAACAACCAAGCCTTCGTCTCACTCGATAACATATCTGCAACAATGAGACTGTTATTTAGGTCTCTTGCTAAATGCTAATTGGAGAGATGTTAAATCAAGGTTTCAAATTTTTCCCTGATACTGAATAAGCTCTTCCTATTTTTTATAAAAATTATGTTACTCACTTACATAATGTTACTTAATATTTTTACTCCACAGAAACAAAAAAAACACATAAATTATACTCTTTGGATTGTGAAATAATTAGTTTTGGGGCTCCAAGCTTTAAAAGAAAATACAATTTTTGTAAGACAACTCAACTTGTCCAAGCTGTTAATGTTGTTGTGGAGTCGATAACCGACGTCATGAACGACAAAATAACGTTCAGTGATTGCTAGCCGACTCTCGACCCATTTTTGTCATCTTCTTTTTCGCAAAAGCACCTTAATTTAGTCACAGATATTATTAAATTTGTTTGATAGAGCAGCATAAATCAACTAGGCTGAACAAATCACCCTCTGAAATGGACCAAAGTCATAATTGTGCGTCCAGGCCGAGTATACACATAGGTCGCCTGTCGTTCACTCAGCAATAGGTGATTGAAGCCCTGGAAGGGTCCTGACTGCTTCAACAAACAAGTGATGTATTCCATTTACAAACGTAAAGAAGACAAATAAAGAACTTACAGAAAGACTAGCCATCTAGAACCAAGGAGTAACAGAACTTAAAGAAAATAAACTTACGAGAGACGGAAAAAAAAGAAGAATTTTTATTAATGCCAACATGATTAATGGATTCGAACCAAAAAGTGCAAGTAACACAACTGCTTTGGTTTAAGATCAAAAGATATCGGCTTGCGAAAAGAATCGGTCAGGTTTAATATTGGCGATCGTGAGGGCGCTGAAATCAATCCTCTTTTTAGGGCCGCAAAAAATGTTTTTGAAGATCGCTAGAAAATTGCAAACTATGACAGCATTTTTCAACTAAGCATTCTTAATCATGAATAAAAAAAAATGCTCATATGGGAAGAGGGAACAGGGAAGGGGAAGGGAATAGGGGAAATGGAAAGGTGATGCCTCCTCCGCATAAAAACCCCTTCCCCAGGGCAAGGACATCTGCCCCTGTAGGGTCACCTAGATTACCAAGGTGAAAATTGGGGTCGCCGAGCAAAAAATGTCTGAATAACAGGTTTATTAAATCATTTAACCAAAAAACGCAGTCAATCTTGGTGAGATTATTCTGTACATAGAGCTCTGTAATATTAATACCGACACAACCAGGTTTACTTGACAATAAACGAGAAGAATACAAGAATTGACTTCCTAGCAGCGATGATGTTTTAGCATCTGTTCAGCATCAGAATCAATTACGTGACAGAAAAACTCAAGGCTGGAGTCAAGATCAACCCCAACGACAAGGCTACGGTGGGGAATTTGTTTTGATTAGGATACATGTCTGTTTGAAAATATCACCATCGTTATCACTAAATATATCCTCACTCAGGCAAGATCTCCTACATCAGGCAAAGAAACATTTTATTTCAAACTTTACAAGTTAGGCCTCTCAAAGATAACACATTTTCTTTTACTGTCTTTTTTAGGGGGGGGGGAGAAGGAATAATTTAAGAATGTGGAACATTTTGATGGATGCTCTAAACGTTTTCCATCAAAATATTAAAATTTAAATTCAGATGAAATTTGAGGTGTACTTTGAGGCACATTTGCTTACCAGATGATGGTAACATATCCACCTTTTCGTCTGTGAGCAGTGGCATATATTGATGAAGGTGGACTTAAGATCAGACTAACGTCGTGTAACATAAGCTGCCTCTTTCTAGGGAGGATTATAAGTGAGGGTAGAATCAGGTTGTAGGTATTAAGTCACAGGGCAACAACCTGCAGTGGTACGTGCAACCCAAACAATTAAGTCATTCTCAATACAATTTCATTAATACAATACATTACTAATACAATACATTACTAATACAATACATTACAATACAATACATCACAATACAATACACTACATCACAATAAAATACAATACAATACAATACAATACATCACAATACAATGCATCACAATACAATACAATACAGTACAATACAATACAATACATCACAATACAATACATCACAATACAATAATACAATACATTACAATACAATACATTACAATACAATACATTACAATACAATACATTACAATACAATACAAAACGATACAATACAATACAATACAATAAAATACAATTCAATTTCATTCTCAATACAATTCATTCTCTAGACAATTTGTACCACATTTTAAAGCCTTCAAAGTCACATCGAAACTTTAATTTAAATCTTGCATGAACAAATTGCAAATCTGCTATAAGCATCCTTAAATTAATTAAGCAGTTGTGTCTTGCATGGATTGAATCTGGGAGAAAATTGTATTGCCATATAACCCACCTTCCCCCAGCCACCCCCACCTCCCCACCCTTTCCCCCTTCATTGCAAATGGTGCAAGGTTTTGTGTCACGATAACATTTCACTTACATCTAGATGCTTTTTTTTACTTTCAAGAGCTCCCTCTGTAAGACACAATGGAAGTCTTATTCCATTTCCGAAAAACGTAGAAAAAACGAAGCTGTTTTGTTAGGATTTGATTGATCAACGTGTACAGAACTATAATATGGATTTGTACACAGTTTGGCCTAGACTGTTGTTTCATTTTGCTTCAAGTTATTAATTACGCTGATATAAAGCTGCATATATATAACATGAACATGAAAAGGTCATTCAGAAATGTCAATAAGAATACACACGCAATAGGACCATTAATTTCAATGCACGCGACTAATCAAATCCATCAATTCTAGTCGATAGTGTTTAATTTTACACATGTAAACCGATAAGAAGCTGTGGCGAGCACAGTTAATTGATGCCATTCCGCCATCTTCATTTATAATTACACGTTTATTAAAATATAATACGATAGCTGAGCCACACCTTAAAAATATAACATACGTAATACGGTCCACTCTTACTTTAGTCTCTGAGCATTTATATATTTATATCGACTCCACAGCATGATTCAGACATTGCATGTGCGTGTGCATCAACAGACATGAAAATGATAAAAAAAATAGCACATCATTACATTTGATTGCAAAATTGTGTTGAAAATCTGTCCAGCCTACATTTTGAACCTGCTTGAAAACTGACACGTTGCAGCTACAGATCGGGGGTTTGGATCCTGTGTTATCCATTACTGCAAACTTGGAAAGGAAGAGTGCTGTTGACACTTCTGTGGAGAATGCGTGTTTGATCTTGAATGGCAACCTATAGATGTCTCAGGAGACCATAAAAATTGACAGGAATATGTGTCAATTTTCATGGTTTAATCTCCCAGTTATATGCTAGATTATATCATACATAACAATCCATTTCTATAAAGAATAAAAAAAATGAAAAAAACTGACATGCTGCAGGATTCACAAACAGCAAACTTGGTATTAATGGAGAAGTGAATTTTCAATCACACTATTTTGTGAAATGTTTTCCATTTGAGAAAGGTTATATTTTTGGGGGGTTTATATCAATCTGTAGCTTAACTAATTGATCACATGGTTACAGTGCTGTTCAACACATTTACAGGGAGGAAACACAGTTTTGATTGCTTTAAAAAAGACATACATGTTGAAACCGACAGTGAACAAGCAACCTGACTAACAATAGAAAAGCTTAGGCTGAACCTTCCCCATACATTGTGTGTATTAATATGCTGCTTACTATCAGCTCAATGCAAAGGACAAAATGTGGCGGAGAGATCCTATCTGGGCCCTGGAAAAATCTTCCAAAAAATGACTTTCAAACAGGCCTAAAACATTAACGATATGAGATTTAAAACGATATGAAATTATGTTAATTGTGGCTGCATGGGAGGAGAAGTCTGCCTCCATTCACAGAAGTTTTTGGATTTCCAAGGCCTCAAAATTCTGGTCATTTACTTTTTAATGCCACTATGTTTTGCCATGTGCAAGTAGAAACCAAATGCACTGGAAATTTTAATAAGCAAGTGGTTTAATGTTGCGAAATCTAGTAATATGTTATGAGTAATATGTTACAAATATTTTATTGCAAACTAATATTAGCAAACGTTGCAGATTAAAAGGCAGCACTATGTATAAAAGGAGAAACTAATAGCAATAAACATTTTAATATGCAATAATATTTGCAGTTAGTCAGTTTAATAACTACAAAGTACAAACATTTTTTTGCAGTTTCATTTCATTTTATTATACTTTTTTTCCTCAGCAACCATATCATGTACTCTCTTTGAAAGACGAGTCTCTCTGTAAGCAATTCACTGGATATATATTTCGAGTCTCAAAATATATCCTCTTTCATCATAAACTTCACAAACAGGTTAAGACTTGCAAAGTGTTCCCCATCTGTTACCACGACAACCCCGCCAAATATTCTCAACAAGTGGAGACTGCTTGACATGATCTGTTGCAATGTCGCGCCATGAATTAAAGTTGATAGAACAAAGTTGTTAACTAAATTCCAGCGTGTTGACAGTTTAGAGAGAGCTACTTATCGGGCATCATATCTTATGACAAACTCATGGATAATTTGAAAATTGTGGTTTATGCTAATGAGATAACAAAAAAAAAACCTCCTCCCCCAACCTTGTCAAACCCAATTCCCCCACCCCCCCCCACTCCACCCCCCAATCTGAAATCAGCATCAGGCTATAATGAACTTTAACAGGACAGACTGTAAGTTTCAATGGGGGTAAAAAATAGAAAAAAAGGACACAAAGATAAACAAAAAAAATGTTTGTATATAAATAAGAAAGTAACTTGGAAGCAAAGATATAAATATCTGTAGCTCTATAGTCATACGCAAAGGTGACTAAACGAAACGGGATGAGAGAGCATTAAACGATCATTTCATAATGGGTCGATGGTATTAGAAGAGTCTGATCCTTTCGTGGGCCGGCCTGGCGGTACAGAATACAGGCGTGCGGCAATTTTACTCGGAGAACGACCGAGAGGCGAAGACTATAAAGATCTCTGCGACTCATCGGAAAGATGAAAAATGCCTCGCGTGTGATTGACATCAATGTAAGCACCTAGAAATTATTGTTTCCTACTTGGATCACATGACAGTTATAATACACATACATGGCTTATGAAAATATGGATGGATGGAAACAACGTCTTCCCGAAAGGTAATCAGTGAGTCACGTAAATGGGTCCGTCCTCGTATAGTCACGGCGGCGGTGAGAGGCGGGGGTGATTTACGCTGTCATTCGCATGATAAACATTCCCCGCAGCGAATCAAGGTACGATGAAAATATGAGCGAGTTTTAGGGGAAAAACGTGTAGGACATGACAGTTTCGAGAATCGTATCGACAACTGAAGAAAAACTTTGTGAAAAATGGCTGCTTGTATATATCGAAACAGTTAGAGAGAGGAGTAATATGTTCTGAATATATCATACTATCAAGAAACCACAGTGGATAAACACATATATGTCATTGGAAGAAATTTGGGAATGTTTCTGGTGAAAGAATTCGAATAGGTGGTTAATTGTTGAAAATTGGGTCAATTATTAAACTCTGGCAAATTTTCAGCTGTTTCATTTAATAATTAAAGATGAAAGATACTAATTTTTGTTAAAGGAAAATGTAACTAACATGGTACCATTCAGTAACTTATATGATAAGGATTTGATGTTATAAACACACGCGTGTATAGGTTTCTGAATGGTGGATTCGGAAATTGGAGGATAGCGATCTTAGAGGATGTGATTGGGGTGCAATGTAAGAATGTTACCAGTTCTTAGGCTACGGTAGATCAGAGTGCGAATGGTAAATGAGACAGGTAAGTCAGGAGTGAAGTAAAATCACACACATACTAAAGAACAACAGATGAAGCATACCCAAACACATAAATAAAATAAAAAAACCCGGATGAGTATTAACCAGCGATTCATAACGACCCAGGGAACAATTTTTGGAAGACATAAAAAAATTCAATGCTAATTCTCTCCGCAGAATTTTGAAACAAAATTGACCAAAATAAATATAGTGTCTCGTTACTCGATAAAATACCAACCAACCCTGGATGGAACATGTCAAAAAATCAAGTGTTTTGTTACAAAGATATGCAAATGAAATCAACCTGCCACAGGCTAACATGTGCGACAAGCGCTACATGCATTATGTAAGAAACGGTTGAGGGGGGATTGTCGCCAAACGACACTGCGTGTACGTTGGTCAGAACACGTTGCAGCAATCGATCCGTTTACAAGTTATATATCTACATTTTTCAGATCCATACATTTGGTTTGTATGCATTTTTTCAGCTTCATCTTCTACTTATTCTTTTTCTTACCTTTTTTGACTTTTTAAATTCCCAATATATTTATTTTATTCACTTATTTATTAATTTCCCTCCGCTATATATATCAAGTGGAATTTGATAAATGTTGTTGAAAAGTTGCTTCAAGCATTTCATTTTCCTCCTATGGTAAAGAGATCACAGAAATTAACATCAAACACTGTATATAGCTGACTCAATGTGGAGAGGTTTACATTTGTGTGTGTGCACTTGTTTTGTATTCTGACCGAGGACTTGAGCAAAAGAATTCCAGGTCCTCGGAAGTGATTTCTAAAGAATCACCACGTCCTCGAAAAAATTCTATTATTATGGGGTATTGTTAAGGTTAGGGTACATGGATTTGAACAGTGGAAAAAACAAAGGGGTCCTCGGTCTGAATGTAAAACACACCTCGGTGTGTGTGTGGGAGGGAGGGGGGAGGGGGTGGCGTCACAAAAATTGTGAACCTGGAAAGATGGAACAGTTTGAAGGTAGGGAGGGAGAGAAAGGCGTCCTTCAATTTACATCCCAATAACCTCCATCACTACCCTGTCATGTTGTTTCAAGTATTATCGGAAGTTATATAAAAAAAATTATAAAAAAAAGATGAATACCCTTAGAGTAACATTAGCTTGCAACTCGGGGTGAAAAGGTTAAGGGTGATGGAAGCCACCTCGTTTCTTCTTTAGCTTCCATTATCACTTCTACCTCCAATCTTGGTGATTAATGGAAAGATGAAATTTCACTTATTTCTATAGGGCGGCTGTATATGTGATTAACTCAGAAAATTTCACAAGCAGTACAATTTTTTCAATCAATATTGTGATAAAATACGGCAATTATTTTGGACAGAATCAGAAGATTTATCACACGCTGCATAAACTCATTACATGCTTATTATATCAACAACTGTTCAAATTATATTTCAAAATAATGGAGAATAATTTTTTTTCCCGTATCAGTTTTTCCTTTAGGTTTGCATATCAATGAGACTACAGTATGATACTATATATTTAAAGGTAACCAACGTATCCGGTCAACAAATCAAAGAACCAGATGGAATCGTTAATTGCCAGTTATTTTAATAATAACAATCTTTAAACTCTAAAGCTTTGGGAACTAGTGTCTCATTGTGGCTGTTCAAATCTGATAAACTTTTTAAAATCTGTATATATTGATAGTCCAAATTGCTGAAAACTAAGTGTCAACCAAATATGACAAATTGGTTTTTAAGAGGCTATGCATAAATTTAATGTTACCTGTTATAAAATGGTTCAATGTTTAAATGTTTTAAGAAAATAACTCTTAAACAAGCACTATATAATCAGAGTAGAAACTTGACCAATGGCATAAAGTTTTCTAAACGTTGAGAGGGGGAGAAGGGGAAGGGAGGGGGGTATAGGGAGCAGAAAGCCTGTAGGCTTTGGGATAATTTTATATTTGTTGGTGACAAAACAAAACCATTGAAACAAGCAATTTCAGAAGTGTCACAACATGTTTAGTACAGCTTTTTTTATTGTGTTTTATCCAAACGTTTTTGTGTATTCTCTCTCCACAATACTCTTTAAGGATTATGAGTTGTATGGAACTACAATTGAGCAGTTTCTTGCCTGCATGGAGCACCTTTTGATAAATCAAAAAGATCCCGGTGAAATATCTAGTGATGTGGTGGGGTCATGGGGGTAGGAAGCTCCCAAAAAGTGGGGGGGCACAACATCAGAGGGGCACTTTCTCATTCCACAACCACCAATCATTATGTTATAAACCGATACACACCTGCCATATCACTTAAATATATATGATGTGTTAGTATGCTATCAAGACTATTATGATGCACATGAATAATTAAAATAAAATATTAAAATTAACAAAGGCTTAAGATATCCAAAAGACAGTTCTTCATCAGAGGGGCACATTGTGATTGCCAGTAGGGCACATGTTATTTTGGAAAAAATGTGGGACGGGGGAACATGCCTCCAGTGCCCCCCTGGCTCCTACCCCCTGGGTGGGGTGCATCCCTATCTAGAAAAGTGAAGTGAGGGAGGGGAAGAACTTATTTCAGTCCTCCTTGCCCACTTTTGGAAGTGGGAGGCAGCTTTTGCCTGAAGCCTCATCCCCCCCCCCTCTCCGACCCCTCCACCCATGTACCTAATAGCAATGATAAAAACCTTCAATCTCCAAGCATACTTCCTATAGTACATCATGCACTTGTAATGAAGCACACGTCTCTAGTATACAGAACATCGGCTGATGACAGCTGGGCAAATGATGCACAGAGCTAAAACTGAACAGTTATTTAGGTCACTGCATATAGATGACAAATTATTATTATTAAGATCATAGTCGTCTGGTATCTTAAGGCAGAGATATGTCACACGATCCCTCCAAATCTGCTCGGCTTTAAGAGATTGTACAGTTTCATGACCTTTACGTACTTCCACACCATGTTACCTTGAAACCGTTCGTGGCATGACCGATGCTAGCTAGACAGGGTACGTGGATCCAGGATGGAAAGAGGGGAGGGGGGACGTGGCCCTGCATGAGGACTCTGCAGCCTTCTTTCTCCCTCCCCCCCCCCCCCCACGTGGAAAAAAACATTAAAATTTGAGATATATATTGGTGCATTTTGAGGAATATTTATGCTGTAAGTTAGGTATTAAATTAGGTATACATGCAAGAGTGTGCTGATGACTACTTTCAATATTTTTGTGGGGGGGTGAAGTTGAAGAAGGGGGGCCATGTACACCCCCCAATATCCCACACCCCCATCCACACCTGACAGAAACTCTTCAAATGTGTGTTTCTTACTATTATTATTACTATTGCTAAATTGCTGTTGCTATTGCTATCAATACTGGGGAGTCTTCTGTTTTTTTAAGCCAGTATAGGCCTTTCAGAAGACTTCCCTTCACATTGAAATATTTATGTGAAAAAACAAATAAATGAATTAATATTATTGTTATTTTTGTTGATATTGTTTTTTGGTACTTGACTGAGGGTGATATGACATCTTCTAATCCAGAAATAAAGAAAACTAGATCTATACCATTATCTAGAACCGTTAAAAATTCTGTGAATTCAAAGCAAGGCATAAAATATAGTTTATTCATGAGAGTTTTCTTGTCTTTAACTTCTTTTTTTTTATGTGTTAAATTCTAGCAAATCCATTTTAATAGGAAAATAGTCACCATCCTTTCAGCTTTTAAGCCTCATCTTCCCAATGCAGTGAACCTTGTAATTTCAATAAATTCATA
>JAIPMN010024553.1:0-24422 GCA_020650975.1 Apostichopus californicus
TAGCGCTCTGAAGGTATGACTGGGCATTCTCAGGGAACTGTAACTTGTAGCTCTCTGGTATGACTAGGCATTCTCAGGGAACTGTAACTTGTAGCTCTGTGGTATGACTGGGCATTCTCGTGAACTGTAACTTGTAGCTCTCTGGTATGCATTGTGGCTCCTTTATTACTAGGTATATGCTATATACAGTAGCTAGGTGTGCGCAAGTCCTAAGCCTATATATATACAGTACCTTACTGCTACTTTGACCGCTACTCGATTAGCGCGACTTCGTACATTTTCCCCGTTATTTACCTTGTCTATATATTAGCTGCAGATTGATGCGCTATTACTCACTGCTTACACTGCTTAAATCAAAGCGATCTTTAGCGCAATGAAAATCTGAGGTTGATAGAAAAAAATTCCCAGCAGCAACAACAGCAAACTTGACTCAAAGCTATTTAAATTGTTCTATACTTTGCGAATTATGACTGATAGCCAGTAGGAAAATGCCTTAACAAATAATTAAGGAGATATTTTGCCATCTCAAGTGTATTGGTATTCTGACTGGTATTCTTCACTTTGTTGTGTTAACGAACCCTATTCTACTCAACCGTTGCTGGCCTAGACAACATAAAATTGCACACAGGCCTAGCCAGGTTTGTTGAACGTTACTTTTAAGGCCTATCAATGCTGAAACTGGTGGAAGAGACTACACATATTGAGATCAATCGCCGATCCAGACAAATGCTCGTGAACTCACTGCCAAACTAAGACCGTTTTACAAAAATTAGTTCGCATTGGGTTTGGTCATAGTAAAAAATGTAACTAGACGAACTGTTAAGTTTCATAAACGCTGCCTGGTCACAACGAAACTACATCCAACCTGAAATAAATACGTCCAATAGAACCGTTGTACTACAAAGTACACTTTTTGCACGTAAAGTGAGGCTTCCGAGAGGCACGTTGAAGCCAATGCAAATATGTTCGAATTTTCAGTTTTGAGTTTTAGATTCTACGGATGCCCATAAGCTAATTTCCAATTTCCAATAGCCTCCTATTCGTATGAGGCGTTATGCACATGTTATCTGATAGGCTGGTCGGTGGGAGATACGTTAGCTTATAAAACAAGGTTTCTACAATTTGGCGTCTGGTGACTCCAACTGACCATTGACCTCAATAAAATCTTGTACTGAACGTGTCACAACTACATGAGATTCGTCCAACCTTCCCTTCTTGAGTTATCGTGTTTACAAGGTTTACACAATTTGACCATCAGTGACCTCAAATGGACTTGAACCTCCACCAAAAACAATAAGGATATTGAACTCAATGTGGTCATCCTTCACACGAAATACGATATTCATCCAAGCTTTCCTTCTTGGGATATCGTGTTTACAAGGTTTACACAATTTGACCCCTTGTGACCTCAAATGACCGTTGACCTCCACAAAAAACTATAGGCTTTTGCTCCTGAATATGGTCCTCCTACTCACGAAATATGAGATTGGTCCAAGCTTACCTCTTTGAGATATCGTTTTTACAAGGTTTTTACTATTTGACCTCCCCACAAAACAATACGGTTCTTCTACTTAATGTGGTACTCATATACACCAAATATTAGATTGGTCCAAGCTACCCTTGAGATATCGTGTTTACAAGCAAAGCGTCACACACACACGCACATAGGTATGTTTGGACTAACCTGGGACTTTTCTTTTGTATTTGACACCTAGACCTTAACCATAACAATAAGTTTTTCAATCGGGGACTCCTTTGAACAATGCATTTCCAAATCAGGTACTTTTTTAACAAAAGAATTGTCCCCGGATCGGGATCTCCTACATACACACATACACAGACTCTCCGCCCTCATGAATGCATAGGTTCCGATTATCATCGAAACCAAAAATGAAGATTAGCAGCTGCAAAGCTATAGTTTCCTGTATATGTTCTTCTTTCGTTTTATTCTACCAGCTAAGAAAAATACTAGCAATACTCGTTGCTTAGCAATGGGTGTATTTCAAATAAATCTGTTTTGGTTTGAATGGTCGTGAAGTGCAAGTATTATTTTAATGGATTAACTAGAGATCTGCTACAGCCCAAATAACGCGAGTTTATTGTACACATTTCAGTAGAAAAACAAACACAGATTGCTTATATACGGGGAGGTTAAAGGTCACGCTGTTTGGCACGCTAAAGCTAAATTACCAACAAGCGGTTTCAATCGTCCATTCCAACACGATCAATCTACTCAATTATTTCCAGACACTTTTAAGGAATGGAATCTAAAACAAAACTGAGTGATGTCACTTCAAATAGGATGCTTGAAAATGGTGATTAATATTTGATTCCGGGATAGGTGATGACATGAGATTTTTTCCAGTAGATATTTTAGGGCATTAGTGTCCCTGTTTTAATTTAAAGGCCAGATATCGTGATTTTTGGTGGGAGGCGTACAATTAATTCACTGCGCATGCGCGGTTATTGGACTACCAAGCTCGGAAACCGTTGCCGAAAAGTTTCGATAGCCTATATGCGTACGATATTGTACACACTGTAGTGTATACACTGTGTGTACCCATCTCAGCACTACTAGTACTAGTACTAGACCTGTATATGCACTCTCGCATAGTATAATTTTTCTGACAGTGTCCGTTATAGCTATGGAGAGTGTTACTGTTAGAGCGGGTACACCTCCTCCTAAAAGACCAAGAGGAAGACCTCCGAGTGATAATCCTCCAGCGAAACGTGCTTATAGTCTCGATCGGCCAAACATGAGGGCACAAGAGTGTACCTTTTAGATTCTTTTCCTTCTTGGGTACAACAAAAGAAAGAATTTGAAACTTCATCTGGAGATGGTGAAGCTGGAAAGAAGTCGTCGTTGCCAACCACCTACTGAAACATCACAGAGACAGACTGTGTCGTTTATGTAATAGGTAAGATTTCTTTTTCACACATAACCAAATGATTAGGCAAGTGCATTACTGCAAATTTCAAAACAGTAAGCAGTTGTCCCATGAATGATTGGGAGTACATGACAGTACAGTAAAGGTTTGGGCTTTGACCTAGCTTCTGTGACTAGGTTAGGGCACATAGGCTTACCTAGCTTTATTATGGTCCTAGATAATAGGCTATGCTAGGCCCCAAACAACTGCGAAGCTATATGCTATGTGTATATGTATTCAAGAACCTGTAGGCTGCAGGAAAGATGTGTATCTAGGTGATTGTTGTGAATAGTGATATCAATTTTCAGGGAATAAATCCTTCTCTATTCAAATATTTAAACTGAATTACACTTGAATTGATACACAGAACCGCGAATATGTTCAGATACAGCTCAAAGGAGCATAATTAATCTGAATGTATACACTCGAAAGTAAACCTGTACTGTACTTGAAGAACAAAATTTGAAGGTCTAGGCTAATACTAAGACTAGAGACACAGTAGTGCTGGGTACTGTACATTACGTTAGCGGCCACACTAAGCCGAGGTAAATTGCTTTGATAAGTAGGCCTATTCATTATTGGGTGCAGTTTTACCAATTCCACCCTGCACCACCAGACCAATCACAAAATTTTTAATCCAATAAACACACAACTTCTCACTCAGTACAATTATTAAAAAAAAATTCACCAAGTTTTGCACATTCAAATTCAGAGAAAAATGGGGAAAATTAAGTTCCTAATACTAAGGAAAGAGTGTCGATTATCACTAATCCAAACCCTAAACACAAATCTAGGCCTGTATTCCTTAGAGAACCTAATTCCAACGCTTTTTATTTTACTCTGAACGTGATCAAATAGTTTTGACTGAGAACACTGTGTGGGTGTTAATAGGATGATAATTATTTTGTGATTTTGGAAAACGTGTATGATTCTGTTTTAAGATTGCCCATCATCATCGGGAAGGGTAGCATAAAAAAAAATTGGAGAACCCACACTGGGATTAGTTACAGCTGACTGATTCTTTACAATTAGCTTACTGTAATGAGTATCAAATCACTATTCTCACAATGAAGTAATTCCTTCCTGTTGATTGAACACACAATAGACTTGAAACTCTTAACACTTAGCTGTGTGTAAACATGGTAAGATGGGTCTGAAGCTGGTATTACATGAGAAAATAAATACTTTGACAATTAAATGTGTCTTCCTGAGAAAAACTGTAGCTATGAGGAAATCATCTCCTACTAGTGGTGAAAAGTAAACAAGAGGACAATAGCACAGAGTTGTATGTCTTATTGCCAGCAAACACTCATTTCAATTGAACAACTTTATCATTGACTGCACAATCTGATAATCAGTGCACTTGACCTGATGGGGGAGGGAGACTTCTCCCCCACAATACATTTGTGCCCCCTAAAAAACAAATTGGATTGGAGAGCATATGAAGTATTTCGAGACTGACAGTTCTAAGGTTGTTGAGTATTAATACACATATCTTTGTCATTCATCACCGATATGCAGACAAAGGTCTGTGCAGACTGTGCCCCACCAGTGCCCCCCCCCCCTCACTCCTCCAAGTGGAAAATCATTGCTACATATGCCACTGCTGGCAATGTGTTCTTTGAAGTTAACATGTCATACTATGCACTTTTTTTGGACCATACTGTGACCAAAACATGCCTGTAATAGAGACCTGACCATAGAGCTTAAAAACCATTATTGAGATTTATGAGAGAATTGATAGAAATGTTTATTGTTTGTCACTATGGTTCCGTCCATCAAACTCTTCCGTTGAACTTATATTTCCACAGACCAGATGATGAAGAAACAACAGAGTCTGAGGTTTTTCATTTCGATACGGGCTCATGTGACCAAATGCTGCAAGATGAGTCAGTTCATCCACATTCAGAAGAAGCTACCCCATCTGATGAAATTGACGATGCAAAGTGCATTGTATCTCTTAGAGAGATCACTAAATTATTGCAAACTGTTTATGATGCAAAGTGTTCAAAATGCAGTGAAGAACTTGTTTACAGCACCAATCCCATAGGTACTGCAGTTATTTTTAAGTGGAGCTGTAGTAATGGTCATGTAGGTGTGTAGCATTCACAGCCACGCTTTCAAATATATTTTCAGGTAACATTCAGTTCCTTCAGCTGTTGTTTTATCTGGAAGTTTTCAAGATGGCTCTCTTTTAAAAAAATTGTAAAATTCATTTTGTTAGTTCCACTACTTTTTTTTCGAGTCCAAAGACTATATGTTACACCATCTGTAAAAGACGAATGGCGGACTCACCAGAGCAGTTTATTCGAATCTCTGAAGGAGCAGCAATTGTGTGTGGCAGGTGATGGGAGAACAGATTCTCCAGGGCATTGCGCCCAATATTGTACATATAGTTTCATGGACACTAGTGGTTAACAAAATCTGCATGTAGATGTTGTTGATGTTCGTGAAACAGGTGGTAAAAGTACAAACATGGAAAGACTAGCATTCGAAAGAGGGCTAGATTATGTAATGGCAAATGTAAATGTTACTGAGGTTGTAACTGATGCCCATGTCCAGACCACAGCACTCATCAAAATTGGAGAAATATGAAACTGTAGAGCATAGCATTGATGTATGGCATGGTGCCAAAAATTTTGTTAAGAATGTCATTGCACTTTCACAAATGAAGGGTAATGAAGACATAAGTCTATGGATACCAGCCATTCGTAATCATTTCTGGCATTGCTCAAGGGAATGTACTGGTGATGTGTTAAAACTGAAGGCATTGTGGTGGTCAATGCTACATCATATAGTCAAAGAGCATGACTGGGTTCTTTCAATAGATGGATCCATTGGTAAGTGCCATCATGGGGAACTAGATCCATTGAAGAGGAATACACCATGGCTTAAGAAAGATTCTTCACCTCATGCTGCTCTCAGAAATGCCATCACAAACAAATGATTCTTGAATATATTACCATATTACAAGCATACTGGTAATCTCGATTCGTTTCATAACCATATGTTGATGTATGCTAGTAAACGATGTTCATATTGATTTGAAGGGTATGTAACAATAATGCTGTTTTCTGGTATTGACCACAATTATCATTCAGACAGAGAATATGCAGCTCCTAAGGATGTAGTGTCAGGTTACCGGCAGAAGTATAGTAAGAAGACAAGAAAGTAGGCACCTGAACGGTTGAAGGTAGCCAAGGATTATGGTTACATCCCCCAACTCATGAGAAGAATATTTTCCATGAGAGCCCCAACACCAGGGCAACTTTCACAACATGTCTCATTAGCATCAAATAATCCGCTTATTCAGCAGTCAAATATAGCGAATGTTCTGAAGCCCAGTATTACTCAATTACTACAGGAGGACAAGCCACGTTTTGAAAAAAAAATAAACAACTATTGTATTGTCTTTCTCCCATAAATATATAAGCTTCATATTCTCTGTACATTGAAATATTGTTTTGTATTAACCATCATTGTGATTCTCTAATGCACACATTCATAGTTTACATGGAATTAATATATTCTACATGGGTTGAACATAACTACAGTACTTGTGTATTGTAAACCTACTGTAGAAGTCAAAACACTGGCATGTGGGGTAATGCATTTTATTTGTGCATTGTATGTTCCACCTGGAGTAATTCTTAAAGGGGCTTGTAGAATGACTGTCAACATGTTAAATATTTTGACATTTGAGCCAAACTGAAAACATCTTTCTATAGCCTCCTTGACCTTGGGATATTGATTCAAAATTGTCAATATAATTTGTGATCAACTTTTACCTGATTTTTTGGCATCACTTCAATATCACTTTATGGTTTAAACTGTATTTTTTATCTTTTGATTTAAACATTGAATTTAGAAAATGTTTTCTTACTTTTTATCTTAGCAACAGCAACTTTCTTGAATTAAAGCACGTTGTCTATGTTGTTTCTATGTCACACCTTGTGGAGTCATCTCTGGGCAAACTTTTTGTTCTATGAGTGTTTGTATCATTTCGAAATTGAGGCCAAGTCTGGCTTAATCTAGAGGCTAAATATTTAAATTAGCACAAAATTTGTTTTAACTATCTTCAGGCCGACATTAGTTGAAATAAGAATGAACACAAAACATTAGTCAAACTGGAGGCCATCTCTGGGCTTATGTTATGTTCCATGGGCTCACACAAGCCCAGTCAAATATAGATGAGGCTATATATTTGTTAGTATGCATAGGCCTTTTTAAATACCCTAACCTTTGTATCCAGAGCTATGGCAGTGTAACATAGTATTTGATCATTTTTGTTTTGATAACATTGCAGCAATGCTTCACGTCGCAGAGTATTACAGATTCATTAATGTATGTAATAGTAAAGATCTGTCTCGAGTTATCATTCTTCATTATTGACTCTTGTAGCTATCACTGAGATAATGCTAGAAACATCTGAGATTGTGCTATTTAATAGAGGGGGTTTGAGTAGGTTGGACAGTTTTTGCAAGAGATTTGAAATGACATTGTTGATGCCAATGCACCACACCAAGGTCCCCCTGCCACCCCCCCCCACTTTGAGAATAAGAATAAATATGACAAAGGTTTGATGGTAATGATTGGCACCCAAAAGCATGGGTCTCTATATTTAGTGTCCTCTGAGATATAATAGGGGAATGTTCAAGTATGTCATGAACCTGCTTGGCTAATCCATGACTAGCCCACTCTTCAAATTTTCCCAGCAATCCTGCCTCCCACTTTTGTGGTTATGAATTTACTTTCTCAAGGTTTGACATGAATGGGACTTGTATGGATCGCTGGGTTTTAGTGTCCTCCATGATAATTTAGAGGAAAGCCTGATGCCTATAATATTATTGCTGTGAAATATAGGGGGCTTAGAGTGAAAAGTGGGGCAGCTGTATACAAGTGAATTAAGTGTAGTACTAACAAGGCAAACCTTCCTATGTCCTCAAGTTTTAATAGGAATTAGTACTTTCCCAGTTTTTGGCAGGAACGGTTGGGACCTAAAAGTATGGATAACTGAGTGTTAGTGTCCTCCATGATAAATAGAGGAAAACATAAGGCCTACAACGTAATTGTTTTGAACAGACATTGGTACAACTTTCTATATAGATTTATTTTGCATAAGCCTAGATTAACAAGTGTAAAAACATGCAAACTTGAAAAAAGATGGACAGAAGAAAATCTGCTATATTGCATTTTCTCTCCACTGACAATTTGTAGACTTTAAATGTATGAAAATTTGTTCAGTTAAACATGAGGACGATTTCTCACCCACCTAAATTTGAAAAAGCTCACTGCTTTTTACTCAAGAGTTCAGTAAATTTTAGCTAAGATGATAACATTTAAAATCAATACTATTAACATACAATCCTATACAATAACATACAATAAAAGGAATATTCAATATGTAAACCTATGTGTTAATAAATATGGAGCTGGTTATTACTGCTGACCAAGTTGTTAATGAATCTATAGGTGACTGGTGAAGTTACCTCTTGTTATAAGTAGCTTCATACAGTATAATGAGAATGATAGAGGCACAGAATCTTCACATCACAGAATAAGGATAATAGCATATTCAGGCAAATCAACATTCATAGTTGCATTTTCAAATAGGTGCAATGTAAAAGGAAAGGAAAAAGATGAAACACCACTCACAGGAAATCTGCTCACAATTTGTCACAAACACAAAATACCTATGAGATGTAAAGCAATTGCTTCATAGTATGAACAAGATACTTATATGATTTTTTTTAAATGAGATTTCCTTTTATGGGAATAGCCTGATTTATGACTTTTAATGTGCCAGATACAAATATTTGAATACATAACATATGTATTTTACAAGATATTCAAAGATTGACCTCAATGAAGAAACAAAAACAATGGGGACTATTTAATTGGCAAGGGCATAACAATATAAACAATTCAACATCCAAATAAAGACTTTCAGATTGAAACCCTGTTGACTTTAATATGACATTTGATATATAACAATTTTAGGACCATCTGCTTACCAGGGCAGTCTACATTGGGTACATTAACATTCATTCTGCTATATTACCATGTTTACCTCACATAAGGTTTGGCCTTTAAAAGTAGGGTTATCTTTTACCAAGGAGACAACACACACCTACAATATCATGAACTTCGAGGTTTGAAGTTATGATGTTACCAGCAAGAAATGAAAATACTATATAACTGGAATATGAGTCACATGTATGCATATCAAGGCATAACATGAAAGTGCAAACTGTATTTCATTTCAAGCAAGAATAGTGTTACATATTGTTAATCTCATAGTTTTAAGTGGATATGAGGTGTTTATGATTATATAATGATGGTAATGATAAGGGGTTTAATTAGGGGTTAAACTGCATATGTCTCTCAGTTAAATCAACCAGTAAAGTTTATGTGTACTAGCAAAATGAATTAATTTGGAGCCTGGCAAAAATCCACTTGTTTAATCTTGGAGGTTGTCTCCTGCAATAAAACCCTTGTACTGCCCATCTGCTGATGGGAATCTCTGCCTTATTTTCATGACACAACAAGCAGGAATGACCAGTCTGTTGCCACGGCCAAGACGTCCAAACTTCCAGTAAATATAGTTCGTATATGCATAGTGACGGTAGTTGCCATTTGATCTGTTTTCTTCGTTGGCCAGTTCATCGTCGCGCACTTGCATGTTGACAGAAAACATTTGTCAAGCAAATGTCTCTGAATGCAATTAAGATTATGTTATGCAAGCAGCAATCCTCCT
This sequence comes from Apostichopus californicus, assembly GCA_020650975.1. Classification (NCBI taxonomy): domain Eukaryota; kingdom Metazoa; phylum Echinodermata; class Holothuroidea; order Aspidochirotida; family Stichopodidae; genus Apostichopus; species Apostichopus californicus. The sequence goes on from JAIPMN010024553.1 coordinate 9,685, forward strand.
ATAACAACACTTGTTTTCAATGATTGTTGGCATTTGACTACATTTGGTACACTTGTACACTTACACCACGGTGGAATCTATGCAGGCTGGTTTTCTTGTGTAGTTTGTGGTGGAGTGAAATCACTCAATGTATCTGGCTGTCTTCGAAGAAGCTCCGTTGCAACATCATTAAACCTCTCTCTGGACAAGCCTTTCACATACCTCTGTTGGTAAACGAAAATTTAACTTTAAATATCACCAGCTAATGCAATTCACCAGAGTACACATCACAGAATTTGGATAATATATTGCAAACAATTGTCTCATGTAGGTACCACACGGGAACAATGACCAGAGATACACATTGTTTACTGCAAGCAGTGAAATACAGAGTAAGGGGATCTTTCAGGATAGGGGGGGGGGGAATGTTTTGTATTCATTTTTTGTTTGTAGCTATTTGAAGATTTATGAATCTTGGCCCTATGATCCCTATCTATGCTACTGCAAATAGTACTGTATGTTTCAGTGTGCATTCAAGTACAACACAGCTTTACAATCCTGCACTTTTGTCCATTTTGCATACCAAGTTGCTATGTCATACTGGATAAATTACTCCTTAAAAGACAATAAGATTTTGACCAGCAGATCTGGCTTGTTCTATAAATTTTGTTCAGAAGACTGTCAATATGATTCTTACTTGCGAGTACAGTGTGTGAATGTTTAATGTATATTAATGAATATAATTTCTTACCTGAATATTCGCTTCATGGCAAATGGAGCCCGCGCTTTCAACCATGGCTTCTTCAACTGACCCTTGAACTTCTTCAGTCCTTCCCTCATCAGATGTGCTTTGAAACCAGGCTACAGTACCTATCGGCATGTAAGAGAAAGTTTTTGGTATGTTGAAGTTTGTTGACATAACACTCGCCTAATTGGGCTTTAATTAACGAGAAAAAAACTAAACATAAAACCGTTTAAAATTGAATGAAATGCATGGTAACGCTTCTGTACGTGTAAGTGTCAAGATGCGATACAACAGTATTAGGGATATCTGAATAACATATCATTACACTACTGATGACTGTAAATAAACCTCATTGAACCATGTAGAGTGATTGCATAAACAAATGTGTAAGCTGTTCAAGGTTAGCAGCTGTTTCAAAGTTATAATCAGTACAAACTGTTATGTTACATGCCTATAGCCTAGGCATATGAAGTATACTTCATACTTCACCGACTAAAATCATTGACATACTGTAATTTGGGTATGGTCGGCAATCTACTGCAAGGTTACAAATTCAACAATATTGCTTTTAATCCAGCGCAGCTAGTTTTGTGGTCCAAGCACTAAGGCCTATACACAATTATGTCAGTCGACAGCCTAATACGAAATTTAGAGGGGAAATGGCATGATGTCGTTATGCTTACATCACTGGTGCGTGAAAGGATGCCCGTAATTTTCATGTCACATACTACGGCCTCAGGGGTAGCATAGCCTAGCCAAGCCAGTCAGTACAACTCAAACTAAATTTTCACAGGCTTTGAATCCGTTGGTCCCCGTGCATTACTCGTGTACTGCAATATACGACCGTTATAGGCTACCCTATATGCCAGTACCGATGGCTGAATGAATTGTTTCATAAGCTCAAATTTTAACTTTAATAGATCTTTCTTTAGTACAAAATAGCAGGGAATTATGTAGAGACTTTAAGCGTTTGTGAATCAATACACAAACAGTTTAATAAGACCTAACTCAAGTGCTTTGTTGAGACACGGCCCTTGTTCGTGCCACATTTGCAATGATAATTGCAAAACGAACCAAACGATTTACACGGGCATCCAACTCCGGCTCGCCTGGTAGGTTTACCCCGTTGACAAGTGCCACAGCACTTGCAAGACATCGGCTCCGATTCTATTCGAGAATCCAAGAAACTGGAATCTTTGGATGACATAATGCAACGTTTAGACCGTCCTCAGTGAAAAATGATGTTTCTGTTGTACGCTAAGTGATGGTTGAACTCGAACTGATCGTTGTGCTGCATATGTCGTAATCTGCTTTCCTACATATGTACATACATGGTACAGTGTTTCATCAACGGTTTCTCGGTAACGATACGGTTATAGCGCTCATTACGCGATATTTACGGTAAATGGTAATGCCAGGTGCAAATCATGCTGATTAAAGAGAAAGATCTTTTAAAGTTTGATATCGAATGTTTAGTTACAAAAAATCTTCTAATATTTTTCACCGTACTATAAATATTAATTTAACAATTTTAACAGGAAAATCATGAGAAATGAACAATGTATGTTTTAGTAACTTTTACCCATGACCCATGTGAAAGGAAAACCACTTCCGTTAGCAATTCTTTCAACCAATCAAAAAATTGAAAATAAAAATGCTTTGTCGTTTGAGAGACGATATCTGGCCTTTAAAGTAGACATGAAAATGAACGACACAATGCGATGTTTCTGAAGTTCTTGCGTGGAACTTTTAAGTACTGTCTCAGCCCTTACATTGTCGATTCGTTGCCCCCCCCCCTTCCCAACAAATAACTTCCGACCGTCCTCGATGTAACTTTGCCAATAACATTGTTAACGAGAAATCAACAACTCGCCCACATCATGTAGGCCCTATACCCCTTTCAGCTGCTTTGAATTTGAACAAGCTTTTTACTGCACACTTGCATTGGCAAATCTTACACTCAGAAACGATCTGGCCACGTCCAATAAAAATGGGAAATGCGGATAAAAAAATCAATGTAAAAGATGATAATTTCTCCTGTATTTCTGTAACCAAGCAACTGTCAATCATTCCCGATAAACAATTCATGTTGGTCGTCCGTCCAGGGTACGTCATTCAGTGCACCTGTTGCTACATCTGAATCAAGGCAAAGGAATGCCGTCTCTTGGTGTAATATGCAAATAATGAATGTTACTGGGCTGAGCGGTTAAAACTTAACCCGTTGCGACACATTCACATTTTGGGAAGCTGTTGTAGAAGTAACGTTTGTATCAATGTAGAGTACTGTATGGTACTATAAAATACGGTTTTCCTCAGGTGGTAGAGAAAAGGGGTGTTTTGATGAACTCAATCTCTTTGTTTATTATTTGGATACTTAAAATGACCATGTGCATGCAGTTTATATTTCTCTTTAGTAAGCTCTACTTAGCATTTTTATCCTTTGTGGATCTTTATTAGAATCAATACGAAATGTATGGCTTGACGCCCGTATTTTAACGGTAAGCATTTCTTTAAATTGTTGTGCTTCAAAATCCATTTTCAAAAAAGTATGTTTTCATGAAGGTTTTAAAAAAATCGTTATTTAGCTAGGGTAGGAAAATATTAACAAAACCACATTAACGAAAGTTGTTCTATTATCCAAATAAAATACATGTTTCTCGTACTGAGATCTGAAAAAAACGGGCGACAATTTGTTCTTCTTTTCATTGCGTTAATACTAGTATGGAATATGTGGCAACCTTTACAAAATCATTTTTAATGATAGTTAAACAATTTTGTAATCCGAATAGAGAGTCGGGAATCAAGGAAAAGGAGGCCCATTGAGCGGACGAGTAACATGTTTTGTTTTTAATCGGCTTCAAAGTTGTTGGGTGGAAGTTTTTTTTTTTCATTCTGTTGGAACCAACGGTAAATAATATAGAAAATTGACACAATTTTCTTAAGAAACGCTTAGTAATACTTTATTATTTCTTCAAATTGTTGCCAACTATTCAAAGTAAACTTATCCTCTGTGGAACATAATCTCTACAACTTAAAAAAAAATTGGGAAAAGAAACACTGAATAGAAACCCAATTAACGAAAAACAGTTAAGTTCTATGCCGTCAAACACTTTACCTGCGTCCCCTTCGCTGCTAGGTAAATATCACGTCTTAAACTACGTTTTAAGGAACGGCTGTTTCAAACATCTCACTAATTCTTTTGGCGACTTTAATTCCTATTCATTGAGCACGATAGCATTTCCTGCGTATAAAGTCGTACTTATACGAGGTGTCTACGCGGCGTCTACGCGGCAATTTGTTTGCCAACGAGTGTATACGCGACTGTACTTGTGTATACGTCTTTATACGATTCTGTGCGCGTACACGTGTCCAGTTATACGTAAGCTGTACTGTAGTACCGTACAGTTCCATTGTATATTACTGTTAGCAAATACATCGTATGGAAATTAAATATGGAATATTAAGCAATATTGAAATTACACGTCACTTATTTGTTATATACTTACCATTTTTTTTAATTAACTTAGTTGTATTCCTATTTTCGTGTACAGTTGTATCATCACGTGACGCCTGTTATCTTGACTTAAAATCTGGTAAATGGATCAAGGTTGGTATTATTTGGTGTTTTTATATTTAATATTTGTATTATGTACATTTAATAGTAAAACATGTAAAGTCGAATTAGGGTGGTGTGGGAAGGAAGGCGTGGCCAATTATCAAAGTAAAGCCAACGTCCTTGAAGGTTCTCCATGCATATTGTCTCCCGGTATAGATATTCCGCAGGAAGAAAATGTAATTCTCACAGGAAGGACAAAACTATTCCATAATTCTCATTCTTGATACCTTGTACCCTACTCTACAGTAGATATGGTTATGTGCTGGTGGCTAACTTCTTGCCAGATAAAAAAAAATACTTCAATAGAAACATCACATAATTATAGAAATATGCAATGACTTCATGCCACATGTGCTTCAAACTGTTTCCTTTAATTTGTAGTTTAAATTCGTTTTATATTTAAATTTAATTCAATTGGAACACTCCAGTAGCAGTCATTATGCCAGGGGCATAGGCAGAAACTTGAAAAGGTGTGGCAGAATTTAAAAGGGGCACTTCTCACAAGGGTAGCATTATTACACTTAACGGAGCTCTATGATGTTCAAATAATTTGTTTACCCAACTGCCTTCCACATTTGAAATCAACAATAATAAGAGTATGGTATTATGTAGCAGACGAACTTTCAAGGGAAAGATTGAGAAGGGTCGCTTAGCTTTCTTCAACCTGAAAAAGGGATTTAATGATATTTCCTGTATTTAGTTATTTTTGATTCTCACAGGAAGAACAAAACTATTTCATATTTCTCATTCCCGAGATCTTGCTCGATACTCTATAGTAGATATGATTGTGTGAAGGTGAAGGTGATTTATTTCTTGCCAGATTAACCATTATCACTTCTATACATAAATCACATAATTATAGAAATATGCAATGACCTTATGGTACATGTGTTTTAAACTGTTTCCTTTAATTTATATTTTAAATTCCTTCTAAGTTTTTATTTACTTCAACTTAAACGCTCCAGTAGATGTCATTATACCAGGGACATAGCCAGAAATTTGAAGAAAAAAATACGTGGGGATGAGGTTATGGAGCATGACTTTACAATGTGCAATTTTCAGCATTATAACACTTAGCGGAGAGCCATGATGTACACATATTTTGTTTATCTAAACTGCCTCCCACGTTGCAGGAAATAAACATTAATAAGAGTATTGTATTACATAGCAGACGAACTTTCAGGGGAAAATTGAGAAGGGTCGCTTAGCTTCCTTCATCCTAAAAAGAGGGCATTAATGATATTTCCTGCGGTTAGTTATTTTTGGGGGGTACTCAAAGGGAAGCAATTGCTCCCATTGCTCATACCTCCCCCCTTTCCCCACCACTCTATGTCGCTGCATTTATACTACCAATGCAGGTTCAAAGTGCAATTGATAAATGGTTGCCTATCTTTCTGTATAAATGGTTTCCTGTTTAAACTCTGCAATCCATTAATGATCATATTAATATCGCTTATTCCGATATTCCTAGAAGAAACTTCATAAACTTGTTTTTCTTTATATAAGTAAATTAGGTATTAAACATGGTACCAGATTGTTGCGTTCATTATACAGAATATGTTCATCATATTTGCAAGCAGTCAACTTTAAGCAGCGAAATATTTATTTTGGTTTCAAGTATCTGCTGGACTAACCAATCTATTAATCTTCTATATTAACACAAACTATCATTGTTTCACTAACACCTCCATTTTAGATTAATATTATTCTAATAAACAATTACTATCAATTTATTTCAATAGCCCGATGACATCCAAACTATGTGTTCAGATGCTTTGGTCATCCACAAAGACACCAGTGAGTCTGTACAGAGGTCAGTCATAGAGCTCCTGGTGGAAGCATCCAATCATGACGTAAGTTAACATAAAGGGATATATTGAATAAAAACAGCAATCAATACAAGTTTATTTATTGATGAATTCAAAATTAAAATGTCACCATGACGACAAACAATAAATATGAATACAGTGATAAACTACTGAGTAATTGAGTGTCGGATAATAAACAATAAAGAGGTTGTTACAATTTTTCACTAATTCGTTAAATGAAAATTTTATTTGTTAACTAAACACTAGTTTGTGTCAATGATCATTTAAAAGGGTAGCAGAAACAACAGCGATGCAACACAAAATAATAACAAACACATATTTTTTTTTTAAATTATATAGTATCAACATTAATCAGACAAATAACTAACAACTTCACTATTCATGCACCTTCATATATGTTGGCTCTGGTTATTCTAGTAACTATTATTCAATTTCTAATATCTATTTTTCAACCCCTAATATTTGTTCTCGTAAATAAATCCTTCCTAAAAGCCAATTTAGCTTATGTTTACCTAAAACCTGATTTCCGTTCCGAGTTTAATTCTGGTTTCGATTTTATTTTGTTTCTTCAATTCAGATTTTTTTCAAATCAAAATGTAAGGTACTTTCTGATCCGGTTTACAATCATTATCAATAAAAAATATGAAATAATAACAACTACGAACCCGTTTCTGTGTCAGAAATATGATTTACAAACATAAGTAATAAAACAAAGGAATCTTAGACTTACTGTTTGCTTCAATACAGTTCTACTAGCTTTACCTCGAACTCTGTTACAACATAAACGGATATAGACTAGGTGTATACACTGTGTAAGCGAGTTACTGAAGGAACAAACCCTGTACAACAACATGTGTCTGTACACGTAGTCTAACACTACTTAATAATAATAATAGTAATAATAAATTAGTAATAATAGGTAAAGAATTCATTTAAATACACGCCGCCTTCATGTAAGCCATGGATTCATTGTAGACCATAATACTCAGGAATGATTATACAATATAATACATTAGAAAGAATCCCTCTACTGAACGGATGACAAGAATAAATAATATGTATAAATATACATAATGGAGAAACTCAAAAGCTAAAACTTAAAAACTTGTGATACTTTGCTAATCTATCATATTATTATCAGAAAAAAAATATACTGAACATTAAACGAAATGAAGTTAATGAATGAAGAATGAAGACAGATCGATAATGATGCATGGAACTATTAGCCATATACTCACCTTACGCCACCCCCTTTTCTTATTCTATACAATATATATAACTTTACACTAAGCATTTCCCATTCATAAACCACACCATCCTCCTTTTGCAAATATATGACTAGCGTTAGAGAATGTTTAAATTTAAAACGAAATATGCATCGTTTTGGTAATGATGTTAAATATGTCATTATCCTACCCACATCCCTCTAGTTAATCCTAATCACATAAATATATTGAAGATATGACTGCAAACAATATCTGGTGTGCGATAAATACCTTTGTAGGCACCAGATAACCTACACGAGTATAAACCATGTATGTACACTCCGACGCCACTTCGCACCCTTTCTTAACCTTAAAATCCTGCCCTTTAAGCCAACTCACCCCTATTTACCCCTATTACACCAATCTGTCCATCCCTCCCTCACCCCTCTCACACTCTTCTAGTTAATCAACTAATACAACTACCATTGATACCATTTATTTACTTTTCATAAATAAACAAATAACATAACTACTTTACCTCCACCCAATCAAACTGAAATAAATTCACCTGAACCGTGTAATAAATCTAACGTAATTATTTACACCTTAACCTGACTGGATAAATAAGAATAACAATGAAAATAAAACAAACTATCAAAATATGACTAACAAAAGCACAATGTTATAATAAGAAGAAACATTAAAGTAAATATTCCTTAAATAATATCGCATTACTTTCATATATCAATCCTGTAAAGAAACATGATACTATTAATTATATTTATTATTTTCCTTTCTTCAGATTCCAATATACACGGTGAGTCTAGTCTGGTCCTTCAGTAAGATTGATGAAGATGGGAACATTATCCTCTCCTCTGGTCTCTCTCTACCAATCATAACATCAATAGAGAGGATGTCCATACAGACAGAGAAAGGGAGAGAAATGAATAAACATGAAGTTAATGGAATATTAATCTATGTACAACACTCTCAAAGATTCAAGGAACTGCAGTAAGTATAATTAATAATATGTAAATATATGACTGTAATGCATAAAGCGAAGATAATATCTTTAAATATAACTACAGATAGTAATGATGATTACAGTTATAACTGGAGAGTGAGTGCTCAGAATATTTAGTTTATTCAATAAAAAATATTTTTTTAAAAATGCTAATAATTACTATTAACAATCTACTGCTTCTTAGAAATTTAAGAAAGAAACACATTAATTAAATTAAAGTTAATGAGATCAAAACTATAAATAAATATAATCGATTGGAATTCAATAACTGTTGATATAATTTGTGTCAAAGCATATATACAGTTAAGACCCTACTTCATCTTAAATTCACAAAAACAAATCATAGCAACATGAAAATACATATTAAACATTATATTTGTAATGATGCCTTGTTTATCTTAAACCGCTAATATAACATGTACCCATCAACCCCACACACCTCTTTAAGCTTAACAACAACATTATCTAGCACACCTTGTTCCCTTCACCCTATAACTGATTCCTCACCAAAACCTGTTTTGTCTCACTCATCCCATTACACATTCACACCTCTCCACTAGAACCAGTTTACTCAAACCCTACGAACCCCTCTAACCTTACCCTGCTCCCCTTGTGGTGGATCTTAATCCCTTGTCCGATATATGAACAATTCTTGTAACTTCCTTGTTTCGCATTCTCTCATTTTTTTACTCATGTATTTTATCCCAACACTGCTTCTCTCTCCCGTCCCACCACTCTCCCCTCTCTCCCCTCCCTCCCTACCTCTCTCCCATCTCCCAATGTCACTCCTTTCAACATCTGTAAAATATCCCTGTTCCCATCCATATTCCTTTCACAGACGGACACTGCCTACAGTATGTCGCCGTTTATCATATATACACAGTGTTGCATATACAGCAGTGCACATTATATCACTGTATACATTTAACATTATGTCTGTTCCTGAGATGTATTCAAGATTATTATTATTCCATTATTGTTTATACATTGGCCTATAATAGTATTTAACAAACCGATAACACCCTCCTATTGAACACACGAAGTCCTTTGAACACCTGTTGATTGTCATGGATACGACCAATGCCCGATTCATTGTGTGTAGACTCTGTACTAAGCAATCTACATATGATGGTTCCTAATATTTACATTATATGAATTCATTAGTCTATTACTACCATTTCTACGTTATCGCCTCCTCTCTTCTGTAGCCTGATGAGAAACCTTTCAACTGATCTTCCCGTCGAAAAGAAAGTAAACCTCAGATATGGTCTTAGTAGCATAGTGTAGAGAAGCGTAGTGTTAGCATCGTAGCTATTTATCAGCTTTTCTCTACAAATGTATTATCTCCTTCACGTCCTCTACTCACCGCGGTAAAATTAAATTGTTTCTATGCCCCGAGTATCGCGAAACATAATGATACCTACAACACTGATAATTAGATATTTAGACCATAAGATATATAAATTAAAAAATTAGAGTGAACTTATAACGCCGTCACTCTTTATAACGTTTATAACACAATGTTCAAACAACTCAATTATTTAAAACAGAGAAAATCATCTTGGATAAATGTTCATGTTTTTCTTCATACATATTTTAACACTCAACATGGAGTTTATTTGGCGTTTGATTATAACTGTTAATCAACAAAAGACGTTTTACCATTAAAACCAAAATTTTGTGCACGATTTACGCAATGACTCACTGAATTTTTTTTGGCAACCAAATGGTAATTGGTAATGGTTACCTACTTGGAGTAATGTGTCGTTGAAATTTTGTTGAATTATTTAGGGTGATTTGTTTTAGGATGTATTTTCTCTTGTAATTGGCTTAATTCTTTGTTGGGAAATGAAATTTCAATAGAAAAAAGAAACAACCGTTTGTCAATACTTCTCTTACTTTCACTTATAATTGGCCTAATTTATGCCATGAGTTGAATTGAGAAAATGCGTGGTTTGTCATAATATATATCGCGGTATCTGTTTGAAGAAGTTCCTGAACTTCACTCATACGTATTTCTATTCTACAAATGCACTCTCAAATCAGCCTAGCTTACAAAACATTTACGGAAATCCAAGCCTTATTATACATAGACATGGAAAATTTCATATCGCAACAAACCTCCTGGAAGTTCTACCGCCTCACCCCCCCCCCCCACATGCGACGCACTATATACAAAATACAAACTAAATCTTTAAAAACGAGCTTATCTTAATGAACTACATGTATGCTTCCATAGAGACCCTTATATGCCGTTATGTAATGTTTGTTGCTCGCATGTCCACATTTATTCTACTGAGTTGTTTAGACATATCTGATCTCTGTGTTTTCAATAGCGCAATGTAATGTTCAAGAGGTAGATTACTTGTCTGTATAGGTTCATGATATGTATGACAAACGACTGATCACGTGATGACGGACGAGACTACTCATTCATTATTCATGGAAGGTCCGGTGGGGGTGTTGGGAGATTATCTTTTTACAGTATTAGAACAGGTTACAATCCACGAAAAATGTATATATGTTCAAAGTATGCGTTTCAGGTCGATGATAGCGAGTTAAAGCGTGAGCGTGATTTCGATGAATTCTTCTTTTATGGAAGTTCCATTGTTAATAACCTCATGATTATATCATTTTATATTCAAACTGTCAAGGAACATATAGGCTTAGCATAATCATCAGCCTTGATAAAGAATATGTATGTTAGTTGAACAATTATTACTTTTACAAATATGGTAAGTTTGTCATTTGTCTTGTTCAGAGGAAATGAAAAAAGACACTTTCCATTCATATGTACATAGCAGAATCGACCTGTTGAGAATTATATATTGTTCATGATAATTGATCTCAAAATTGAGAGGTTATTAATTAATATATGTATTTAATGATACACAGGAATGTTTCTGTTCTTGATCTATTTTTCTTTGTGTGGGCAGGGGGGGGGGCGAGGGAATGGTTGTAATCATGACTATTAGCTGAAATTTGTTACTGTATTTTCTGATGTTTTGTTTTTTCTGTGTGATTTCAGTCTATGTGATTGTCTGCTGCCCTCATCTATACCTATTGGACCATCTTTATCCGCATTGAAATCTCGAGGTGTTAAAGGTGTGGTATATTTTACATATTGATCAACCAGTTTATATTGGTATTTAGTACTAGCAGTGAAAGCATCCCTACAGTTAGTAGATTACATACATAAATGTGTGACGTATATAGCTGTACGACAAAGAAGAGGGTTAACGTGATTTCATAATATATGGAAAGAATAACACGGATATCGTTTAAGACTGCTCACATAGGTAACTTTAAAATGCAGTGAGATTGACAAAACAAAGATCATCATTTATAACGAGCGATTCCAGTGAAGAATACTAGTTGTGGTTTAGAATGCATGGTACAATATATTTTTTACCTGTGTCATCGTGTTTTGTGTATAGGAGTTGGCTTATAATAAAAAATCACATAATTATGTAATTGATTTGAAAATGGATTATGATAAGTGAGTTGCTTCTGGTGTATCTGTGACATTTCTTTTTTATTTAGCCAATGGTTTTTTTGTAAATCACTAATCTCCTATTGATGTGTTTTGGACGCTTGCAAAATGCAAGCAATCCATCCAATTTTGCAAAACCATTAATATTTATCTCATGTATTTGCAAATTTCTCAAAGTCGCAAGAAATTACTGGGTCATTACCAGTTATAATACTCCCCGATACGGATAATCAAATCACAAACTCAGCAGATTAGCGATTTTTTTTAAACCAAATGCTTTCCAAATCAGTGTATATGAGATATAACTAAGGGTTATAGCATCTATTCTGCTTTGTTCACACTGTCATGATTGAGTGTGAGAGTTACTGTTGTGTGTAGTATAGGGAACAACGACGACCTTGGTCAGATGTGTGTTGTACACATGCGCCCTCTATTTATTAGAGAAAATCATCCATATTTCCGTAAAGTCGCTATCGCAGTTAATCAACTTCTTTAATTTACGAGCTGAATATCCAGGGTAAAATTATTTCGATTATTACAAATTAATTCAAATATATGATAAAACACCCCAGTTTGGAAGACTAAAATGAAAGGAAGTGATATTAGTCGGAAAGACTCACTAAAACAAAGCTTTGGAAATACTCTACTTTCAATGCATCTTTTGAAGGCAGAATTTAATATTCATTAATATTCATGAACACATATTTGCAAAATCGGCCAATGAATAAATAATTCGGTCGAATCCCTCCAAATGAGTTACCAATCAAGTCATTTAGAGTGTGAACAACCAGCAGTGAAATGCGATGAACCATAATTTAATCATACTTTAAAAACATGTGAAAAGTTATTGATTTGGAGAAATTATGTTAGAAATGTTCTACAATGTGACGTTTACTGTTATTCTAGATAACGTACTTTATCATCCTCGTCGTCTTCATCATCACGAATATTTATTAATAAATCTGAACCAGAATTAGCAACTCTGACACTGAATAGAGAAAAACAAAAGCAAAGAAAAAATTCTGCCAAATCCCCACAAAAGTGAACAATCAAGGCATTTAGAGAGTGAACAACTTGTACTTGAAATGAGATGACGAACGTTTAATCATATTGTAGCGGAAATTGATTAGGTTATTATGTAAGTTTTTTTTAGAAGGAACCTCTCTGTTGAGCTCGTATAGAGACAACGTATCTAATCTAAAACTTCAGCACTGAAACCGCGCTCGTCCGTGTTCAGAACGATATCTTACGGGCTGTTGATCAGCATTCCGATGTAAACCTCGTTCTCCTTGACCTTTCGGCCGCCTTCGACACCGTCGACCACCATACTCTACTCGATCGGTTGAAGGATCGCTACGGACTACGTGCCGACGCTCTCTCGTGGTGTGAGAGTTATCTCTGCGGTCGTCGGCAAATGGTTGCCATTGGTAACAGTGTATCAGAAACATATCTCATGGATTGCTCTGTGCCCCAAGGTTCCGTTGCAGGACCTTTCATGTTCACTGTCTATGTATCACCACTCGAGGATCTGATAGAGGCTGGCGGCGTTCAGACAATGATGTATGCAGACCATACCCAACTGTACCTTGTGCTTAATCCTGTTGAGGCTCGAGGGGATCAACTTCAGCGACTTGAAGACTGCATTCGCAGCGTGAAAGCGTGGACCACTGCCAACAAGTTAATGCTGAACGACACCAGACGGAGGTTCTTCACTTTTCCTCGCGTTGCATAAAGAATCCGTCTCCTATCTCCACTATTCAAGTTGGTGACACGAAAGTTGATGTTGCCCCGAAAGCACGGAATCTCGGTGCGTTGATGGACCAACACATGTCGCTTCAATCGCATGTGAACAAAGTGTGTCGCTCTTCAAGTCTTGGAATATCAAAGATTGGTCGTATAAGCAATATATAGATCGGCCGACTGCTGAACGACTTGTACACGCCTTCGTAACATATCATCTCGATGCCAATAACAGTCTTCTCTATGGCCTACCAAATTATGCCATTGCCAAGCTACAACGCGTGCAGAATAGTGCCGCTCGAGTTGTCCTGGGTGTAAGTGGTAGAGATGTTAACATAAATGCCTTGCGAAAGAACGAGCTCCATTGGCTTCCAGTGAAGGACCGCATTGTGTATAAAATTATATTGCTTACTTACAAGTCTCTCAACGGTCTTTCCCCTGCATACATCAGAGATCTTCTCGCTGCTTACACCCGGGACGCTCGCTCCGTTCAGCATCGCAGGCACTCCTCGTGGTCCCGAAAACCGTCTCAACCAAGAACTACGGAGATCGCGCTTTCTCGGTCGCTACACCGAAGCTTTGGAACGACCCACCACACCACATAAAGACTGCCAAATCTCTCGCCATATTGTAGAAAATTTTAAAAACGCATCTTTTTAGTTTCTCTACGTGATTTTGTCACTTTTATATACTCGTGGTTTTATCTAGACTGTTATTTTTGTATAACTCTATTTTATGTGCGTATCCTTTGTTTTGTTTTTAATAGGTTTTGGTCTGTTATATAGTCTTCTCGTGTTTTAACATTTTTGTGTGCGTATTTTACATACTGTTTAATTTTCTTTTATGTGTTTTCTAGACTTTTTATTCCTTTGATTTCTCTGTCTTTTTGTTTCTATTTTTTTTTAGGTTTTGTAAAGCGCCTAGAGGCCTTTTGGTATTTGGCGCTATATTAAGAACTTTTTATTATTATTATTATCTTAGGGTTCGTAGTTTATAACAGGGATCTGTTTTTGAAAACAACTCCCTGTTTATAGCCTGTACATGTATATGGCCGTATATGTATATGTATATGACCGTTGATTCGTCAGATCTTAACTGCTGGTATAT
>JAIPMN010024565.1:4688-16863 GCA_020650975.1 Apostichopus californicus
AGATATCATGTCCATTAACATAGATAAGTAGACAGCATGTCAGTTAAAGAGAGACTAGAAGATATCATGTCCATTAACATAGATAAGTAGACAGCATGTCTGTTAAAGATAGACAAGAAGATATCATGTCCATTAACATAGATAAGTAGACAGCATGTCTGTTAAAGAGAGACTAGAAGATATCATGTCCATTAACATAGATAAGTAGACAGCATGTCTGTTAAAGAGAGACAAGAAGATATCATGTCCATTAACATAGATAAGTAGACAGCATGTCTGTTAAAGAGAGACTAGAAGATATCATGTCCATTAACATAGATAAGTAGACAGCATGTCAGTTAAAGAGAGACAAGAAGATATCATGTCCATTAACATAGATAAGTAGACAGCATGTCTGTTAAAGAGAGACTAGGAGATATCATGTCCATTAACATAGATAATTAGACAGCATGTCTGTTAAAGAGAGACAAGAAGATATCATGTCCATTAACATAGATAAGTAGACAGCATGTCAGTTAAAGAGAGACTAGAAGATATCATTTCCATTAACATAGATAAGTAGACAGCATGTCTGTTAAAGAGAGACCAGGAGATATCATGTCCATTAACATAGATAAGTAGACAGCATGTCTGTTAAAGAGAGACCAGGAGATATCATGTCCATTAACATAGATAAGTAGACAGCATGTCTGTTAAAGAGAGACCAGAAGATATCATGTCCATTAACATAGATAAGTAGACAGCATGTCTGTTTAAGAGAGACTAGAAGATATCATGTCCATTAACATAGATAAGTAGACAGCATGTCTGTTAAAGAGAGACAAGAAGATAGAATATCCAAAGTAAGTGCGGTCAGAAGATGACATGTCCATTGAAACAAACACAGAGAAAGCATGAGTATTAAAGTGAGACCAAAAGTTAACAGTGTGCAAAATATATACCTTTTATAACTAAGTTTGCTACAGATTACAACACCATGAAGTCCCTAAGAGTTCTTCTTAGAGTGTCTGTGTTCATGAAATCTAGACTTACCGTGTCAGTGATGTTACACCCAGAGATGTCCACGCTAGCTAAGACAGGCATGTTACCCAGCATCTCTGCACCCGCATCAGTTATATGTTCACTGAAGCAGAATGTTCCATACACCAGGTTGTAGCACCTGTTGGTAATAAGCAAAGGTTCGAAAGAGATTATGCCACAGAATGTCAAACTGACTCACTAAATCCCTCTTTCCAGGAGACCCAAATTACCATTATACTAAAAATAGCTTGTTTATCATCATGGTAACAACAGATACACCACACCAAACATAGTAGACTGTTGATACTATTTATTAGGGTTATGAGACATTCCAATTTTACCAGACATATCCTTGTTTTTTTAATGGCTGACGTTGGTGTCTGGGTGGATTTATAATGCCTACAAATAATTGCCTACAATATCCTGATTTCAAATATCTTTATCAGGTCCTTACTTCTGAGTAATCTTCATGATGGATACATCAGTGACCCGGACGCAATTGGAAAGATTAATCTCTCTAAGCTTGGGACCAGATGGGCCTTCAACAAGATTTCTGACACCAGCATCAGTTATTCTGCAAATAAAGCAAGTCATCAAAACATTAAATTGAAATCAATGAAGAGCAAACAATTCAAATACAATGATAAGCACAACTATGTTTGCCAGTTTGACTTAAAATTGACTTGGTTCTACTAAACTCTTTACTTTTTAATTCACTGATTATTTTAAGATTTCTTGGTGGCACACAAGGAGGAGACAGGACTAGTTAGATAAATTTGTCAGAATAAATATGTTAGATTAGAGGTGAGAGTAGTTGCACCCTGCTAGGGGGCTTACTAAACCTTATTTATGAAATATCAAACCATATATACCACCTGAAATAATGAATTCACTGAATGAACCACAGGGAAGACATATAGCGTTGGGGGTGGGGGTGGGGGTGGGGTGAGGGTATTGCGGAGTCTGTATATAGGATCTATTTCAGATAAGAAATGCACACGTAGGACATTGTTATCTCTTAATTCATATATAATGTAATATTTGCAGTAGGATGGATACAAATTTCACTGTAGCACTAAAGATCAAGTTCATGCCCACCCCTAGATAATAGTGCTGATAGTCAACTCTTTCTTTTGTAGTAGATAAACTACATAGCTCTTCTCGCAATTACTCTGTTACAGTTATGACGTCATCACTGTCATTTTACATTGCAGACCTACAGTCTAAACAAATCTTTCTCTTTGGTCTTTATTTGTTCTTTCTTGTCTTAACGTGTGTTGTGTCTAAATCATGTTCAAACATCTACCAAAAAAGTATTGTGAAAAACTTTCAATCTACAACATTTTCTTAAAATCCATCATAGTAAATCAAAAACTTTCGAATGAATCTATGAGGCTGATACAACTACTAGCACTAATAAAAACAAACGTGCAAACAATGACTAGTTGTAACACCTTGTAGCGGTGTGATGATTAGTATGCAAGAGTTTTCTGTAGAAGGACTGTTAACATTCTAGGCTAGGCTCTAGCCTAGGGCAATAGCAAGCACATATTTTGCCAGTAATAAAGTAATTGTAAACATGTTTGAAGAAATGAATAATACTTTGGCAATCGTAAAAAATGACTAATTTACTAATTTTCTATTATGCGCAATGATCAAACATTGCTAGGACTGAATGTTGTACTGCAGAACAAGCTTATTACTGACAAGTAAACGCATGAATCTATTGGAGCAGGTGCTTGCCAATTATTAACACAGCACAGTGCTATTGTAGCATTGTGAGAACCTGTACCTTAGCAATATTTGCTGACAAACTGCTTTAGTTTTGTTTTTGATAGGTTAGGTTATTTTTCAACAGCAGATTGCTTGTAGTGCTAGCTTGAAGTCGAGTAATCGCAACTTAGGTTTTGATCGCGATTAATGGAACTTCCAAAGTGTAAACACGACTACTGGCAATTAATTGGTTACATCTATCAGCACTACTATATGAGATGTGATCTGCCATTGTTTTTAGAGTCATACCTACACACACTTACCTAATGCAATCTGCAAAGTTAAGAACGTTGATGTTCCTGCAGGGTGCCAAAGATTTCAGACTCGCATCGGTAATTCTTGGACAGTCAGTAATGTACAGATGCCTAATTTCTGAACACATCTTGCCCACATATTTAAAGGAGTTATCACTTATTCTGTTGTTGCCTGTAGGGTCACAAAACATAATGAAACAATATTTTTAGCAATTTCTAAAGTCCTTCATACCAATGTTATTGTTCCTGGGTACAAATTCTACTTGGTGTCAACTCTTTTGTTATATGTCCAAATAAGTGTTACAAATATTAAATGACCAATCACAGATAACAAAGAAATGGCTATTTATTACAAAGACATGAAAACTCTTCAAATTAAATTAAGCAACATATTTTTAAGCCTATAAGACTGAAACTGAATTTTTTAAATTACCAACCCATGCATGACTTTTCTTTATGCTTCGCTCATCAAATCACATTTAAATATGAAAATACGAAGCAAAACTTGCCTTCAATTTTGATTTGCTGTAACTTTCTGTGCTGTGCAAGAGCCTTAAGAGACAGGTCTGTTATATTTGGAGTTTGGAGGAAGGAAACATTACGAATGTTACGGCACTTGGCTGTCAACATGAGAATGCAGTCATCTCTCAGAGTAGCACAATTATTCACTACTAAATGTTCCAGGTTGGAGCATCCACTGGCAATGTTCTTGTACCCAACTGATGTTATCTGGATAAATGTATCAGTAAACAATAGGAAATTATGCAAATCACTTTCACACATCTAATAGATGTATGCTTGAATAATGTGTTTATGAAACATCTAACGGTAACATAATTAAGGATAATGGCACATTCACCCAACCAGACATTAAAAGTGTATGTTATTTTCATTGGCCAACTCATGGTTCCTCTTTTACAGCCTATCACAATGTTCCATAAAGTTTACTCGATGCAACAAAGCAGTGTTTATTTGACTCAAGAAACAGTTCTATGACAATGGTGACAGGACAAAATCCCCCCGGACAAAATCCCCCCGGACAAAACCCCCCGGACAAAACCCCCCCGGACAAAATCCCTCTAAGACAAAATCCCCCCGAGCCAAAATCCCCCTGGACAAAATCCCCCTGGACAAAATACCCCCAAGCCAAAATCCCCCCAGGACAAAATCCCCCCAAGCTATAAAAAATCCCATCAATTCTTTACAAAAATGCGTCCCCCGGTCCCCGGTACCGTCATCCGGTACCGTCATCTGGTACCCCCACCGGTACCCCCACCGGTACCTCCACCAGTTCCCCTCACCTGTACCCCCACTGGTACTCTCAGTGGTACTCTCAGTGGTTCCCGGACCAGTACCCTGACCAGTACCCCGACCATACCCCGACCGGTACCTTCATAGTTAGCCTGACAGTTACCCCCACCGGTACCCCCACCAGTACCCCCACTGGTACTCTCAGTGGTACCCCCACTGGTACTCTCAATGGCTCCCTGACCAGTACCCCGGCCCGTACCCCAGCCGGTACCTCAACCGGTACCTCGACCGGTACCCCGACCGGTATCCCAACTGGTATCCTGAAAGGCACCCTGACACGTACCCTGACACGTACTCTGACACGTACCCTTACTAGTACTGGTACAATGACCAGTACTTTGAGCAGTACCTTGACCGGTCCCTTGAATGTCACACTAACAGGTAGCCTCACAATTACCCTCACTGATCTCCCGACCAGTCCCCTGACCGGTACCCTGACCAGTATCCTGACCAGTACCCTAACCAGTACACTGGGTGGAACCCTGACCGATACAGTGACCAGTATGATGACCGGTTCCCTGACCAGTCACATGACCAGTCCCTTGACCGGTACCCTCACAGGTACCCTAACAGGAGCCCTCACAGGTACGCTCGCCAGTACCCTCACTGGTACCCTGACTGGTACCCTGACCAATCCCCTGACCGGTGCCCTGACCGGTACCCTAACCAGTGCAATGACCCATGCCTTGACTGTCACACCTGGGCCATCCCTGGTTGTTGCAGGCAGGCTTTGTATGGGTCAGGGGGATATTGTCTGGGGGATCTTGTCCGGGGGGATTTTGGTTTGGGGGGATTTTGTCCGGGGGGATTTTGGCTGGGGGGATTTTGTCCAGGGGGGATTTTGGCTGGGGGGATTTTGTCCGGGGGGATTTTGTGCGGGGGGATTTTGTCCGGGGGGATTTTGTCCTAGAACCATGACAATATCTGCTATGAGCTTGATTTAATGGACAGTTTCTATTGTAACAAATACTACATGTAATCAAGGTACTAGACTTTATTTATATATTAATATAATAAATACTAGATGTAATCTAGGTACTATCCTTTATTTATATATTAATATAACAAATACTACATGTAATCAAGGTACTAGACTTTATTTATATATTAATATAATAAATACTAGATGTAATCAAGGTACTATCCTTTAATTATATATTAATATAATAAATACTACATGTAATCATGGTACTAGACTTTATTTATATATTAATATAATAAATACTACATGTAATCAAGGTACTAGACTTTATTTATATATTAATATAATAAAAACTACATGTAATCTAGGTACTAGACTTTATTTATATATTAATATAATAAATACTAGATGTAATCAAGGTACTATCCTTTAATTATATATTAATATAATAAATACTACATGTAATCATGGTACTAGACTTTATTTATATATTAATATAATAAATACTACATGTAATCAAGGTACTAGACTTTACTTATATATTAATATAACAAATACTACATGTAATCAAGGTACTAGACTTTATTTATATATTAATATAATAAATACTAGATGTAATCAAGGTACTATCCTTTAATTATATATTAATATAATAAA
Organism: Apostichopus californicus; assembly: GCA_020650975.1. Taxonomy (NCBI): domain Eukaryota; kingdom Metazoa; phylum Echinodermata; class Holothuroidea; order Aspidochirotida; family Stichopodidae; genus Apostichopus; species Apostichopus californicus. The sequence goes on from JAIPMN010024565.1 coordinate 10,626, forward strand.
TACTACATGTGATCATGGTACTAGACTTTATTTATATATTAATATAATAAATACTACATGTAATCAAGGTACTAGACTTTACTTATATATTAATATAACAAATACTACATGTAATCAAGGGTAATCAAGGTACTAGACTTTATTTATATATTAATATAATAAATACTAGATGTAATCAAGGTACTATCCTTTAATTATATATTAATATAATAAATACTACATGTGATCAAGGTACTAGACTTTATTTATATATTAATATAATAAATACTACATGTAATCAAGGTACTAGACTTTATTTATATATTAATATAATAAATACTACATGTAATCATGGTACTATCCTTTACTTATATATTAATGTAATAAATACTAGATGTAATCATGGTACTACACTTTAATTATATATTAATATAATAAATACTACATGTAATCAAGGTACTAGACTTTATTTATATATTAATATAATAAATACTACATGTAATCTAGGTACTATCCTTTACTTATATATTAATGTAATAAATACTAGATGTAATCAAGGCACTACACTTTAATTATATATTAATATAATAAATACTACATGTAATCATGGTACTAGACTTTATTTATATATTAATATAATAAATACTACATGTAATCAAGGTACTAGACTTTATTTATATATTAATATAATAAATACTACATGTAATCAAGGTACTATCCTTTACTTATATATTAATATAATAAATACTACATGTAATCAAGGTACTAGCTTGTGATTTGACAATTACAACTAATGCAACAATTCATAGAGTTTAAAAAAGGTACAAACCTGGGCAGCTCCAGATAGGTCAATATATATTAGTTTACGACAGCCTCTCCCCATAGCCAAATACTGCAGGCCTCGGTCACTGAATCTCCTGCAATAGGCTAAACTAAGATATTGCAGATTCTTACAAGACCTGGTGAAGGGTAAAATACAACAGTATCGTAAGACAGTAATGTATCAAATAAAACACTGGGGTATTCTGTCTACTTAAATAACATAAGCTGGAAATACATTACATTACTCTACAGGTGAAAATTACATAAATATCCTTTTTGTTGTTGGTATTATTATAATACTCAGTACCTAGAGAAAAACTACATAAATAACTTTTTTGTTGGTGGTATTATTATCATAATCATTACCTATAAAAAAATACATAAATATTCATGATCCTGGTGATATTATTAAAATCAGTACCTAGAGAAATATTACATAAATATTCATGATCTTGGTGATATTATTATTATAATCAGTACCTAGAGAAAAATTACATAAATATTCATGATCTTGGTGATATTATTATCATAATCATTACCTAGAGAAAAATTACATAAATATTCATGTTCTTGGTGATATTATTATAATAATAATCAGTACCTAGAGTCATCATATGAATGAGAAATTAATATACAAACAATTTGAAGGAGAAACAACTTACAGAATGATACAAAAAGTATATAAAATTCAACCAGTTGGAGGAAACAACAGCTGCATGTAATACCAAGAGATATTCTATGGCTAATAATACGACCTAGGCAGTGATGCAAACAATCATTATGCCTTCCTATTATCTATCACAGTAATAAGTGGAAAACTGCCACCCCCCCCCCCTCCCACACCAATACAGAGATAAATAAAGAACTTTCATTTTATATGGAAGGGTCATCTTTTCAGGAAATAAATTCAGATACTGAACATCAAATTGATCAATTATGCTTTCATTTTGATATATTGCTGATTCATATTTATGATAAGTCATTATCAAGTTCAGATACTGGAATGATGTAATCAGGACATCCCATATCAGTTGTATATTAATTCTCTCCATGTGTACTTACTTAGCCAGCAGTCTCAAGGTAGCGTCAGTGATATTTGTAAACGATATATTGAGATATAGTAAGATACTGCAACCTTCCAGAATATCTCGCATCACGTCATCATTTACTCCCACACATTCAGATAAATTCAGATCTTGCAAGTTACGACACTGACCTAAAAATATAAGAAACCATCAACTTTATATGATGAGCTGTATAAATGACTTTTGCTAAGGCAGGAGTAAGTTGAAGCTACAGAACTTTAAGGTAATTTGCACCACCTTTGATATGGAAATAGGTTACATAAATAACAACCACAAGGGTTAAGTGAGTTTGAGTGATCTCAAGATGGTAAAAATAGGACTGAGCAAGTTCTCCTGTTAGAGGAATAAAGGGTTAATTACATAAAACCGGTGACAAAGTATGACACAGGAGTCGTCCAGAGGTATGCGGGCATCCTGAGGAGTACCTTTACCTGATATGCCATCTTTAGACCATTGCTTAATCTTCAAGATAATCCTAGGGTTTTGCACTAGGACAGGTGTTATGTGTAGCTACTAGACATAGCAAGGGAATCTGGAATTGCTGGTTTCTGTCTTTAAACCAAAGATATAATTTATTCATTAGAGCTCACAGAGTTACGGTTTTTGCTATTTCAGGTATAAATAAAGGGTTTAAACGGTTCTTTCAGCTATGAAACCAGGGATAATCTCCAGCTAGTTTTGCAAACCAGGTATAATTAAAGACAACACTCCAAATTATAAGATTAAGACACACTCCAAGAGCAATTAGGCAGTAAGTCAGCGAATTGCTTTCATATTTGTTTACTTTTGGTGTTCAATAAAAAGTTGTATTCAAGATGCTGGATTGCATGACTATTGCCTTGAAGGGAGAATGTTACCATTGACTAACAGCTCTTTCAATTGTCAGTGTTGTGAGAGAAATAGCTCTATGAGTATTATTAGAGCTAGAGAAAAGAGGCAAATCTTAGCTATAACATACTGTATGTACATGATTCTACAATGTCTTTGCTGAGTGCATTGTACCGGTTTTTAATGCAAATCATCACAATTTGTGATTGCATCATGCCAACAATAGAAAAATAATGTATAAAACATGTACGCTACAATACATCAGTTACAGGAATAAATGAGGAACTGATCTAAATAGACATAAATATGTATTCCTGCCATTGATATTTGAAAACAACTGAAAATATGAAAGTAAAATCAAATGTTAACAGCTGCACTTTGTTGTTTGCTCCATGAACACAATTATTGAATTTTATCTATTTGATATTAAGAATAAAATAAGTAAGTCACTAGTGATAAAGTACATGAAAATGAGAAACATGTCCATAAAACTGATGAAATAATTCTAGATTGGTCAATGGTCAGTTTTCTTGAATTTCATACATTTAAGTCAAACTTCATAAGTAAAAAAAAAGTCCAAAATGATACATAATACAGAGGCACAATTAATTTTGGTGATCATATAATTATTGATCATCGATATTAAAGATTACTTAACCAAACTACCAGCCCTGATGATTGGAATATCCTGATTAATTTCTTACCCACTGCATAATAAGCTGGTTTCGTGAGCTTTACACAAGCTCTCAGATTCAGATGTAGAAGATATGGTCTACACTTCTGGAGAAGTTTACAGGCCAATTTGTCAGTTGTCCTACAGAGGAGTAAATAAATAAGATTACTATGCAAACCTTCAAACTTGGAAACTAATGGCAGATGATTACATTTTCATAATTAATATTATACAATTACATCCTGTGTTTGTACACTTCCAAGTTATTTTAAGAGATAATCATAAATAACTCAGCGAAATGTTGTGTAAAACTGCTATCTTCTAGTATTTCTTTTTGACAAAAGTGTTTCATAACAATTTGTAGTTAGTCTTACTAGTGAATAAAACAATATATAAATGTATTCTTAAATGTAAGAAGGCCAAGCATGATTAAATTCTCTATTGAAAGTGTTGTGGACCAAAGTTAACTACTGGCACGTTGTTCTGAACAGAAAAGGCTTCCTCAAGGCCTGAAGATCAGTTGAAGTATTAAATTTATAAGCTTAATATTGATTTTTTTTCCTTCATGAACATTTTGTGTAGGAGGGGATAAATTTGAAATACAACGTTAATCGTTTAAATTATTTGAATATCAAGGTTTCATCAGTGTTGATAAACATCCAGAAAGATCTTATCTGTGGCAGAAGTCCTTTCATGTGATTCTAAAAACAGCATTTGACCAGAAAGTACAAAGAAACCATTGAACTTACTTTACTTTAATTGCTGACAGATTGACCTAGAAGAAAGAAACCACAAAGTTTGCTGAGATGAACGGGAAAACAACTCTAGAATTAATCATGATAATCAAGTATATATGCAAATAAGTTGAAAAATAGACAACGGCAAAAAAACAGAGAATGGAGCAAACTGATGCCAGTAAAATTACAAAAAAATTGCAATGGATAACAAATTGTGTCCAACATTGCTCATTGTCTTGTATTTTGAACGGTACATACACCTCCACAATTTTTTTCTCTATACCGGTCAATTTAGGTAAAATAGAGTGTATGGAAAAAGGTGTCGGAACAAGCAAAGTCTTATGCAACGGTTGGTTATTTCTTCCATCAAACAAACTTGCTAACATCATCATGTCACATATCACATGATGTTAGCCTAACATAATATGATATCATCAATGTTAGCCTAACATCATATGATATCATATGTTAGCCTAACATTATATGATATCATCAATGCTAGCCTAACAAAATATGATACCACCAATGTTAGCCTAACATAATATGATATCATATAATGGTAGCCTTACATAGAATGATATCATCAATATTAGCCTAACATAATATCATATCATAGAATGTTAGCCTAACATAATACGATATCATAGAATGTTAGCCTAACATCATATGACTAACATAATGACATGACTTGACTTGCTTAATGGTCTGTTTATTAACTTAGGTAACCCAGGCTGAGGGCTGAGTAAATATTAATTGTTTGCTTCCAATTCTTCCAAACTACCACACATTATGATGTTGAACTCACCTTACTCCACAGGTAAGGGGTTGACACAATCATTTTCCAGGATCTGCAAACCTGAGCACAGTGACTTCTGTCTGCGAGATCCAAGTAACCAAATATCTTATGGAAGATAATAAAGATGATAATATAACAAATGTGAAAGATACCTGAGAAGCTTTAAAGGTTTACAAGAACATCTAAGATGGTACCTTCCAAACCTTCTGAAAGGGACAGGTTAAAGTAAAACTTATCTGGCCTGACCTTCCTTCACCATCATCCCACAGCATCAGACCCCTTCACCATCCTACCAAAACCTTCACCATTATCGTACATGCCTTCACCACCCTCCCGAACCCCATCATCCCACACCCCTTCACCATCATACTACATCCCTTCACCATCATCCCACACCCCTTTACAATCCTACCAAACCCCTTCACCCTCATCCTACATCCCTTCACCATCCTCCACAATCAGTCACCATCATCCCACACCCTGTTAGCATCATCCCACACCCCTACACCATCATCCCACACCCTGTTACCATCATCCCACACCCCTTCACTATCATCCTTCATCCCTTCAAACAAAAACATTGTGTTATCCGTTTTAATGTCACTAAAACATCCTGAGAAATTTGTCTGTCTTTAAGCAGTTTTAGCATGCTTTATAGCAATGCTTTATAGCAATGCAAAATTTTCTGTTACTAACTATCATGTTATCTCAATTTCTCTCTCAATGTGCAACATCAATTGCTGTGACACTAGTGATTCATCTGTCCTGTGCAACATTTACTTCCTAAATACTCAATCCCTGTCACACTAGTTATTCCTCTGTCCTGTGCAATATTTACTTCCTAAATACTCAATCCCTGTGACACTAGTTATTCCTCTGTCCTGTGTTTTATTTACTTCCTAAATACTCAATCCCTGTGACACTAGTTATTCCTCTGTCCTGTGTTTTATTTACTTCCTAAATACTCAATCTCTGTCACAATTGTTATTGCGCTGTCCTGTACTTTGTTTACTTCCTAAATACTCAATCCCTGTCACACTAGTTATTCCTCTGTCCTGTGTTTTATTTACTTCCTAAATACTCAATCCCTGTGACACTAGTTATTCCTCTGTCCTGTGCAATATTTACTTCCTAAATACTCAATCCCTGTGACACTAGTTATTCCTCTGTCCTGTGTTTTATTTACTTCCTAAATACTCAATCCCTGTCACACTACAGGGGCGTATCCAGGATTTTCCAATAGGGGGGGCGCCAGGCATGAATGATCGCCGTCCTGGGGGTGGGTCTAAGGGGAGGGGTGGACAATTTTTGCATTCGA
>JAIPMN010024587.1:0-11289 GCA_020650975.1 Apostichopus californicus
ATATATATATATATATATATAGATACATTAGTGAGAGAGGAAAAATGGAAACGTCAAAATGGAGTTGTTGGTGTAAGGGGTAGGGTGAGGCGCACGCCCCTTCCCAAATCATCGATCCGTCACTGGCTACCCTGTGTATATAATAGAGATCAGCCCTGTAATTATGTCACTGTTCCTCTTTCTCTTCCCGGCTTCTTGCCGTGTTTTCTATTCCCTCCTTTTCTCCTTTTTCTCTCTTTCTTCTTTTTTTTCCCTTCCTTCCTCCCCTTCTTTCCCCCCTTTTTTCCCTTTTTTCTTCTCTCTTTTTTTCTCTCCTCTTTTTCTTACCGGGGGGGCACGCGCCCCCAACACCCCCCCTGGATACGCGCCTGTTAATAGTGTCATTTCATAGGCACCTGATATAGACACATGAGCATTGCTGCATTACATGCAAAAGAAATTAACTGAACATGCAAATTGAAGTTGAATAATGGTTCTTCTATGCAAAGTTTTCTCTTAATCCATAGCACCACACATGTTCTACTCCAATAACATAACAAACTCTATTGTCATTGGATAAAACCAAGACACCTTACAGTAACTTATAACGGCATAACACTATAAAAATCATAGCCTATGTATGGAAATTGATCACAGAAAGAAAGTATAAATTATGTCAAATAAAAAATACATCTCACACTACTCTCTTCTCTGTTTTCTACGTGTGTTATGAGGGTGACAATTATCTACAGTAGAATATTTTTCTATTTTACAATTGTGTCGCTGTATGATTTATCAAGCGCTATATCAAGTAACCAAGAGAATCAATTGAGAAACTGATGCGTATCATATTATAAACAAGCCAACCATCATCCTTGGTTTATATGACAGAGATTCCTCCAACAACTATGAAATATCTTGTTCTGTCAGTTCAAACTTCAAAATAAAATAAAACTGTTAGCCAACTGCTTATATCCACTAGAGAGCAAAAGTAAGTTGGCCTGACGTTTCGATCCTAGCAGGATCTTCTTCAAAGGCTGAATGACAAGTAACAGTAACAGAAGGGACAAAAACAGCACAGAATACAGACAGGTTAATGAGCATGGTGAACACAAAGAGATAGATGTAAGGGGATTAGTAGACAAGGGATGTGAAGAAAGAAAGAAACCAACAGGGGAAGAGGAGAGATAGGAGATAAACAGTGGAGGGACAAAGAGAGGATTAAGGGAAGGGGCTAGGGAATAAACTGGAGAAGGACAACTTAGACAGAAAGGTGTGGAGAATAAAGGGTGGAAGAAAGCTATGAGAAGAGGAGTGAAGGGGGGGGGGACAAGGGGAGAAGGAGGGGGGAACAGAAGAAAAGTTAGTCATGTCCTTCCTGAATGTTGAGCCCATGAGGTTGAATGGTGTGAAGGCGTTGCATCCACAGCCTCTTTCTGCTGATTCGTACTAGGTCAGGACGGCTACCTAAGGATTCAATCCCCTGTAGGGACATGTCGTTAATGGTATGGTTGGGACGGTTAAAGTGTTCTCCAACTGGGAGTTTCAAACTTGTGTACTCTGGTGGCTGCCATCTTGTAAATCTGTGCCTGTAAACCATAGTGCCAAATGCTAGAATCTGAAAACCTCTAAGTACTATTTCTCTGAAAATTCTTTTCATATTTTAGAATGAGTGGACCATGAAACCAATGCCATCGTTAGGTCACATGGAGAGGTGCAATATTTTAGATTCAGCATAAATTTGTAAAACCCATCTCCATCTCAGAACACAACAGGCATAATAAAACAAAGACAAATTGTAGGACTGAAGCACATGTGAGGATGTCATATATTTAGCTTTGTGTGTGACGAAGGAACTTTAAATCTGTGATATCTTCCAAATGGATTTCAGACTTAAATTCTAAGAGTGTTTGGGAAAGTTGTTCAGGACAGTTATCTCTAGATCAAGGATAATCGACGGTTGATATATTTATTGTGTGTCCTTTAATGATTTTAGTTGCATTCACTTTCTTCATTTGAAATTAGCATGACACTTGCTCTTTATAGACTAGTCCAATCTGTTGATAAAACTTTATCTGCATATCTGGATTGACTCTATATCCAGTTATATCTGGCTTTATATGGCCAGATAAAACTATATCTGCGTATCTGGATTGACTCTATATCCAGTTATATCTGGCTTTATATGGCCAGATAAAACTATATCTGCGTATCTGGATTGACTCTATATACAGTTATATCTGGCTTTATATGGCCAGATAAAACTTTATCTGCATATATCTGGATTGACTCTATCCAGTTATATCTGGCTTTATATGGCCAGATAAAGGCTTGATATAGCCAGATTAAACCAGATATAAAGCCAGATCTGGGATTTCGGTACTTAGGACAGTTATTTTAAGACCCTTTTACATACATGCAGTACTGCTAGCTTTGGCTGCTATCATAATGATTGATGCTATCCTTGGTGGGTTCTTTCTTACAGCTCAAACAGATCTTGACTTTGTCGTTGTTGTGAGAAGCCCAGTAGCGACCTCCTCAGCACCAACTGTTATTAATGTATACCAAGGCGCCAGAGATCCCAATCTACGTACTGTAAGCTTTGATAAGGCAGTATTGGTTGGATCGCCGAATGATCCATCAACTCAAAGATATCAATTTAGAAATAATAATCCTAGAGTACCGAATGGTGCCATACAAGGTAGTGACCCAGCAACTCTTACTTTACCTGCTACCATGACAACAGAAGCCAGGACGGGCGTGTTCACTGTCACCGTGAGCGAGGGAGCTGGTCAGGAACTAGGAGTGAAGGTCTTGGTCACCAATGAAGATGGTAAGATTATAAATATTTGACTATTGACCAAAATTAAGCTTGTTGTTTTGTATATGTTCAGATTAAAGGGAAAGTTATGCAGGGGCAAGCCAACATCAGGGAGCTGACGATTAATATGCTATGCACTAGCTGCTACTTTTCTCTGTTGCCGTGCACTTGTTTTATATTTTTTATATCCTCAGTTGCACTGTATGATTTGCCTAATTCTTGGGCACAGAGTGTGACTATTTTTTATTTCTACAAATGCAGAACACAATTGTAGGTTGTGCTAATCTTTTCATGAATCAAATGCTTTCCCGAAATTCAGATTACAAGTATCCATCTACAGGTTTAATTGTGCATGAGAGGGAGAGATCAAGCACGGATGCTGTCACTAGCTAACACATCTAGCCAAATTGTGTAAAGGGATTGGAAGCAAGGTTTGCAAGAAGTATTAATGATGAAATTATAATGAAAGCTGTTCAGTATAGGGCTACTGTACAATGCCCCAAATAATTAAATTAAGGTTTTTCTATTGTTGTTTGCAGTACTGGATAACCAAGTAATTAAAGATTGTTTAGTTGGTTTGATTCTAAACATCATAGTAAGATAATGCTAACTTTTGATCTGTAGGAGTTACACAAGGTAGAGGCCTGACTTGTTTACATACAGAACCGCAATCCATTTAGGAAATTGCTTTTCACAAAATAACATAACACACCCAGACACTTTAAGCTTCCTTTGATGGTTTATTCAAGAAAAGTATTATTAAAGAAGAAGACAAAATTGTTTTCTATGTTACAACGGTCATAATTTCCATCCCCTCTCCAAAAAATTCAAAATAAGATTCCCCCTTCCCCACCCCCGTCTGAAATCATAGTGCCATCACAGCTAGGAGAACAATACTTTTTTTGTTAGCATTAACATTCTTTAAATTATACAAGTTTGTAACTATGATCAGAATAAATTTAGCACAGAACTTAATTTACTGAGTTAAATATTAGTATCACATAGAATGTGGACCTTAAAAACACCCATTATAATATCATATAGATCTTTAAATATTATAAAAAATGAGCTTGATGACAGAAGAAAATATTTGATACAATGTGAAAAAGATGAGTTCTAAGATGATGCTTGAACTGATCAAATGACTTCAGAGACCTAATATCTATTGAAAGTGAGTTCCACAAACCGGGGGGGGGGGAGTACGGGGGGGGGGTGGAGTAGGGGGTGATGGGGACAGCATGATCATAGTAGTGATTCCCGATTATTTTCATTCAAAACCTTAAGCTGGTTAAGATATCATTACCTAGATGGCCTATTTTTAGTTTTTCAATGATATCACTTATAAGTAACTTTAGGTATTAAATTTAAGAGCACAGAAGGCCAAGCTGAGGATTTTATAGCCTATGCGTAGATTTATATAGGTAACCAATGCAGCTCTCTCAGTATTGGAATAATGGCAGTATATCGTTCTGTGAACAATTCAAGCAGCCATGTTCTGGATCTTTTGCAGTCTAGATAATTGCACCAGCTAGTAAAGAATGTCGGTAATCAAGTTTACAAGTGCTTGGAATTAAATTACTGCAGGAATAAGTTTTTTGGTTGCAGACTTATGAAGATATTTATGATTTTGACATCAAACAATGTTATTTAAAAGAATTGTGAAAGGAAAGTTGGATTAAAGTGTTGGACTTCTTTTCTACAGATGATAATAAATGAGGTCTGGATTTAACTATTAACGTTCACAGAGTTCATGTTGGCCATTCCTTCGGGATCTATTCATTTCTGGAAAGAATCAGAGGAAGGCTTGTATGTACTTCCTCAAGAACTGGGCTTTTTTTAACTGTTACAAGTAATACAGGCAACGCACAGAGTTGTGTATACAGTTTTCTTGACAGTTTGGGTGCAAAGCACACAGTTGTGTATACATAAACTTTTCTTGACAGTGTTGGTGTTAGTAATTTGCTTTGTGACAAAGGCAGGATTTTCAGTTTGCATGGTTCACAGCATAACCATTCTATAGTCCCATTACTTGCACTTTAACATAATGATAATAATAATAGCATAGTATCACTGGCAGACAGTTATTGTTCATATACCATGTAACTGGGTCAAGTTAATAAACTTCCTTCATGTTGACGTAATACCTGTAAATTATATAGATTCATAGCAATTATGTACATTCTTCCTTCTCCCCTTACAGTACTCTAGCTGTTATTCTTTTAGATATGAAAAAGCCAAAAATGTAGTTCTTTGCTGTGGTGCAGTAGGCAGATATTTTCCCCTAATATTTTCTGTAAAGTTTTGCAATTGCTAGCAGACCTAGGATCATGTGAATTTTCTTTCATTTTAGGAAGATGGGGCATATATATGTACTGCTGTAGCATATCATACATATTGAAATCGTAGTGAGTTTGAAAATCAGAACAGTGAAAAAACTTCCAGCCTCCACCGGGACTCGAACCCGGGCCTCCTGCTTTATATGCGGATACCCTAACCACTAGGGTATGGACACTGATTGTAACTCCAGAGGTTCGAAACCGGTGTAACAGGAAATTTCCCCCCTCTGAAAATTTTCCCCCCCAGGGGGGAATTTTTCCTAGGATAAATTCCCCCCCACCCTGAAAATTTACCCCCCCACCATAAGCATGATCAATTTTCCTGCTAGCACCTGCAAGTCTTTAGCTTGCAATGAATTTCATAATATTCCTATATTCCAATAGGCAATATCTCAAATTCAGTGTATGATGAGATGGTCGATCGCTTGTTCATGGCAATTAAACGCTAGGAATACATCCTTCACGTATTCGCAACATTTTTGTAGTGGCCAGCGGACAGTTAGTTGCAAGGATTGGTGCAATTTAGCCAGTTGAGAAAATCAGTAGCCAACTCCCAATATCCAATTTCCTATCGAGGAAGTCCAGGTAATTTTGTCTAATGATGCATGAAGAGTAATTCAATGGTGTTCAATCAGTTTCTTCTTGTTTCTTCAAATCATTCACAGAATAAAGTTTATCCACAGTGAAGTTTACTATCTACATTGATTGGAGTTGATAATAATCTTTAACCTTGTTAGTGTAGGGATTTGATTCAATCTTGTTCAAGTGGGGAGAATTGTGATCTATTGATTGAGGTTAGACTCAAATCATGATTGACATGGAACAGGGGCGTACGCACGGGGGGGGGGGGGGGTTTGGGGGTTCAAACCCACGTGTTATTACTATTACCAGTCTCTGGTAGTAACCCCCAGAATCCATATAATTTTCTTGTGAAACTGTCTATATCGCAATACAACGCTTAAAGCCTCACACTCCTTGCCATAGTGACTGTTAGCAGTTCCTCTCTCAGAATGAAACTCAGAAAGAAACTGTTAGCAGTTCCCCCTGGGCGGAAAATGCAAAATGGTGCCATGCTTGAGCCTAAAATCACAATAAAATAGCTTCAAATTTGATAAAAAAACTATTTTTCTGCAACAAAATCTTCAAACCTTGGGTCATGGGGAGGGGTTGCACCCCCCCCCCCCACTCCCGTGCATATGCCACTGAATTTTCCCATAAGCAATCTATACCAAGTATCAACACGGTTTTCTCCTAATACCATAATTCTCTCCACTGTCCTGTTAGCATCCCATTAGAATCTCTTTGGAATTGTCCTTCAAAATCATCACTTTCTATACCCCCCTCTCCCAACCTAAAAATTCCTCCCACTGTCCCTTGTAGCATCCAATCAGGATATCTATTAAACCCTTTGAAACCCTCCTTGATCACTATACCTACACAACCCCTTCCCAATAAACATTGAATCCTCCTGTGGAACCATCATACCAACACAATGTAATAGTTATAATTTACAATGATTATACTTGACTACATCAGTAACATCAGAGCATCAGAGCTAGTCCCATTCCATTCATGGCACTGCAATTGCAAAATCAATTACCCCATCAATCCACTTTGTCATCACTGATTGACAGATCTGACAGGAGTTTACACTGTGTTAATCCAATTGCTTTTGTTTCCATTTCCTTCACAGACCAACCCATTCAACAAGTCCTATCAATAAAGTTAGGAACCACTTACTGCTCCAAAACAGCTTTTTGGCACCCACAACATCTCATACCAAGACATTTCCTCTGAATATCCTTATTGCAGGAATGATATATTCCAAGTTCATGCCCAAAAAATGTTAAAATCTCCTTATTATAGTTCCATGATGAGATATCCTTGATAGGTGTACAAAAATATAATTAACTAGAATTACATGAAGGTGGGGGGGAATATTTCCTAGGAATAATGCCCACCCGGGGGGGAATATTTTCTAGGAAATCTCCACCCGGAGGGAAAATTTCCTAGGAAATATTCCCCCGGGGGGGGGGGGAATATTTTCAGGGGGGAAAAAATCCTGTCACACCAATTTGCCAGTCGTCTGGTTTCATATACAGGAATGCACTGTGAACATTGTGATGTACAAGGCAATTGGTTACCTTCCCAGCTAACCAAACCCTCTGGGCTCCCGCTCTAATATATCTCTCTTTCTCCGTCCACTCAAAGCTTGACATTTACGCTAATTCTGTTAAGGGAAAAATTATCGAAATATCGCGATAAATTTTGAACTATTTATCGTGACGGTAAAAAGCTAATATCGCCCGTAATACAGGCACAGTATAATACCATGTGTGCAAAAAATGGCTGTACACGTGCGGACCTGAGAGAGCAAACTGGCCTTGTGTTGTTAATGTTATTACGGTACTTTCTAGAACGACCATTTGCGTCTTTTAGGGTCAACATACTTTCACACAGGATTTTACCATGCCATTGATCGATGTACATGTACGGGTGATATATGTCGCAAATATAAACTGAGAAAACGAATTGACGACACTATCATGAGTTCATGACTATTGGCCTACTACTTTAATTATGTTGAACACATTATTCATGCCTAAAACATCGTTTCTCTGTTTTTTACTGATAGTTTGCAGTACATTACTCAGTTCTTTACATATTTTTAAATAATTTTCATGTTTAAAATGTATTTGAACTTTTTTTTTTAAATTTTCCGTTTAAACGGTTTGTGATTTTCTAAACAGATAGTGCATTTGCGGCAGGTTAAACGGTTAACCGTTTAAACGGTCACACCCTTACTCTCAATATTGACTTTCACAGTAGGTTTGGTGATTTCTTTTCATGCAAAGGTGATCAAAGATAGCTGCAATACATATGCATGAAATGAAGAATGCATATGTACCGGTATGCTATTTCTTTAACATTAAGTGAAATACATGGTGGCTACAGCACAAAATGCATGAAATGAAGAATTCCAATGTTGGACACTATGCCTGGTTAACACAGAATGCATGGTTAATTAATTTCAATGTGTGACAGTATATAAGGTGATTTTTTTTCATGCAAAATTATGTTAACTATGGCAACACTGAATGCAAATGTCATATATTTTTAAGAAAATCCTTGTTGAATAATTGAAGTCAGCAATGAAAAAACAACTCCAGAGATCAAAATGATCCAATGAAAAATGAAGATTAACAATAATAATAATAATTCAATACAATTCAATATAATATAATATAATATAATATAATATAATAATTCAAATTTTAGAATGAAGACAGCTATACTGGTGATAATTAGCTTCAGTGACAAGAGTCTCAACATAACACATGCAGACACTTATGATAAACAAACAAGAGCCAAAATAAGTGTCTTACAATAGGGTATCGATTATTATTGGTTTTATTGAATTGACAGATTTGGTTTCTCGCCGTTAATACAGCAAATTCCAATGAAATTTGTTTCAACCTGTTGTGACTTAAATGATAAACACAGCAGGAGCCTCTACTGCTTTCTATTGTATAAACTTGTAAGTATATATTGTTGAATGTTGTGACTAATTACAGTCAATTGGTGTTGACTGTTATTCAACAACTTGCTAAACCTTTTTTTCTTTTTTATTTCTTGTTAACGTCTCTTTTCTTATTCCAATGTGGCATTCATTCCACTATTAAGAAGGGAAAATAAACAAAACTCTCTATATAAGAAAAATGTGTTGTGTGAATATTGTGTGTTGAAAAATAAGTAAATTTTGATAAATAATTTGGAAAATTGGCAATGAACAGTCACATAAAAACAAGAGAACAGCTAGAGTAAAAAAGGATTTATGCTCTGAAAGAAGGAAGATTGTCCTGATGATCAGATATACACATTTTAATGAATCACCCATGGTACAATGTTTGCAATGGGCATCATCGTGTAACAACAATGTATCATGATGATATATTGATGAAAAACTAAGCTGATTAGTAAAGCCTGTGAAATTTACATTAACTATCATTTGAGATTCTTCCAAATGAGCATCACATTAACAGTACTGTCAATTTTGCTTTTATTAAACATGAGAGTTTGTACTGATAAGAAATTAAATTTCACATTAATGAATCAATGGAGGTAAAGTGATAGAAATGAACAGTGTATCAAAGGTATGCTCTATTGGCCCCAAATATGCTATATATTAAAATATTGTCACCTTTGGTCAAAATTCTTAATGGAAATGGTTCTTGATTTCTTTTTGTCGAGAAAGCTGAGATCCAGCCAAGGTCTTTGAACAGAATGGGCACTGTGACAATCTCTGTGGACATCCTTGAAGTGGTTTATAAGCTGTAAATTCAAAATAAAAGAAATGACAAATTGCACTTATACCAGGGTTGCAAATGCATTGGTAACACCCACGGTCACCACAAGCTGCCCAGTTACATTCACCGTACACAGAGCCAATCATTACTGATATAGTCATTGATGTCTTCTTTAATTAAAAAGAAATATAGATTTCAATAAATTCAGATGAAGACACTTTCACAACTATCACGAAGTGTTCCCAGTTCCATGCTTCTTTCATCAGGTTCTGGTGTAAATTTTCCTGTGGTGTATATGATAACAGCTTAATTTACTTATGAACTCTGGTTGGATTATTCATCAACATTAGCCATATTGTGGTTCAGAATGATTTAAGGGACAAGGAGTTTTACAGTGTAGTTTAGTCCAGGCTTGTCCATTGTGTGTGTTTCACCACTTGATTTCACATTGCAAGTAAACCAATATTACATGAGAGTGACAGATTAGCAATGTTGTGTAGCAACGGTAAGTAACGATGAAGTGAATGAATGATACATGTTAAAGGAAAAACAAAATACTTAATTTCTGTTTTACTACACTAAGCTGTTTCAAACTTTTATTCTGGCTGACCCAAAACAAACTATGATGGCAATTAAAGGGTGTGAAGACTCGCGCAAAAAGAAACGTCTAATGCCGGTAATCTGACCTAGTTTCGAATGAGGTGTAACAGAACTGTTAGACACCACAATCGATGCCAGAAAATACACACACAGCTTGCTAACGTTGGTAATTATACACTAGTGTACAGTCAGTACATACAGCTGCGGTCAATACCCATAGGCGTAGGAGGCAGGGGGGCTGGAGCCCCCCCCCAACCATATTTTTTGGTGAAAATTCGGGCAATATGCTGAGAATTTTTCGGGCACCTACTGGAAGAAGAATAATTTGCAGTGTGTTTTTCATATTTTTTTGCTGAAAATTCGGCAAATGCTGAGAATTTTTCGGGCATCTACTGAAAGAATAATAATTTGCAATGTGTTTTTCAATTTTATTGGTGAAAATTTGGGCAATATGCTGAGAATTTTTCGGGCACCTACCAGTGGCGGAGCGTCCATACAGTCAGAGGAGGCGGATCCCCCCCTGACGAACTGAAATGGACTGCTGACGCCCTTTTCAGCTTTTTACCACTCTTTACTTATTCGCGATTACTAACTTTTTTGTTGCGCTCTCAAATACCTATTGACATTTGTCACATTTTGTTGGTGCAATTTTATGACACCTATTTCTTCTTCGTTTATCTGCAAATTAGCAAGGCCTGGAAAGGGTCATCTGGCGATCTAGGGAGTATCTTTACTCAAAATATTTCTGTACGCTCCGCGCCAACCTATGGTGGCCCTACGCTTAGATAGTGTCGAAAGCGCCCCTACAGACCATTCTCTCCCCCCCCCCCCCTGAACAATACCCCTAGCTCCGCTACTGGCACCTACTGAAAGAGGTTATGAAATGAAAAAAAAATTCTTTATCATCGTATTTTGTACACTCGTAGCTTTCCAATGATACCCAATTTGTGTCAAACGAAGCTTGCATCCTCGAGGAATAAACGATCAAAAATTCGAGGGTAATAAAAACTTGCTAAAAATTGTTGTATTTACGGTAACACGGCGTGACGTCAGTCGAGGAACTCAGCTCACTTCCGAGACGCTATGTTTACATTCTTAAACGTCTGAGAACACACACCATTACACTGTTTCAGTAATCCGTAGTAATTGAGATTTGGTGTTTGGAGTTTGTTTTTACGTAAATTTATCTCGTAAATGTTAAAAATGCCGAGCCGATATGTGGTATCAGGTTGCTCCATCCACAAGT
>JAIPMN010024626.1:0-13062 GCA_020650975.1 Apostichopus californicus
TCCAGGCTATGTCGTGTACAGCTCCAGGCTATGTTGTGTAAAACTCAGGCTCTATTGTGTACAGCTCAGACTATATTGTGTACAGCTCAGGCTATGTTGTGTACAGCTCCAGGCTATGTTGTGTACAGCTCAGGCTATGTCGTGTACAGCTCCAGGCTATGTCGTGTACAGCTCCAGGCTATGTTGTGTAAAACTCAGGCTCTATTGTGTACAGCTCAGACTATATTGTGTACAGCTCAGGCTATGTTGTGTACAGCTCAGGCTATGTTGTGTACAGCTCAGGCTATGTTGTGTACAGCTCCAGGCTATGTCGTGTACAGCTCCAGGCTATGTTGTGTAAAACTCAGGCTCTACTGCGTACAGCTCAGACTATATTGTGTACAGCTCAGGCTATGTTGTGTACAGCTCAGGCTATGTTGTGTACAGCTCAGGCTATGTCGTGTACAGCTCAGGCTATGTCGTGTACAGCTCCAGGCTATGTCGTGTAAAACTCAGGCTCTATTGCGTACAGCTCAGACTATATTGTGTACAGCTCAGGCTATGTTGTGTACAGCTTAGGCTATGTTGTGTACAGCTCAGACTATGTTGTGTACAGCTCAGGCTATTTTATTACAGCTCAGGCTATGTTGTGTACAGGTCAGGCTATGTTGTGTACAGCTCGGGCTATATTGTGTACAGCTCCAGGCTATGTTGTGTACAGCTCAGGCTATGTTGTGTATAGCTCAGGCTATTTTATTACAGCTCAGGCTGTGTTGTGTACAGGTCAGGCTATGTTGTGTACAGCTCAGGCTATATTGTGTACAGCTCAGGCTATGTCGTGTACAGCTCCAGGCTATGTCGTGTACAGCTCCAGGCTATGTTGTGTACAGCTCAGGCTATATTGTGTACAGCTCAGGCTATGTTGTGTACAGCTCAGGCTATGTTGTGTACAGAATAAAGAGGAATATTCAGTTCAGACCTTTGTATGTGTAACCTAAAGATGACTTTTCAGACCAGAACACTAAGTGAGCAGACTACCGTACAGTACCTTGAGCACATCAGACTAGTACTGCCTGAGTTTAAATGTCTACCTTTAGGCAAGATGTTAGTCTTGATATAATTTAGTCATTTTTCGAGTGCTAGTAATGTTTATATAAATATTTCTACAGCTCTTGATGTTTTCCAGATGATCAGCTCTAGGCAATGCTCACTCTCTGAAATGCTTCTTTAAGGCATAACTAGTGGTGTCGTTAACCCTTAATTAAGGCTGAAATATTATTGTGAATCTGAGGTTTTATTGTTTCTTAATCTCAATTAAGCTCTTTCCAGAGAGTCCTTTATTAACTTCATATGAAAAACAGAGTTATCTTGGAATGACATTCAACACATCTTTTTCTCGGCATATTTGTAACTAATTCATAATCGTGTTATTTGAGACAATAAAAATGTTTTCCTATTGTTACACTGGTCTTGCTTTCCAGTTCACACTTGGTAAAAAAATCGTGCAAATGTTCAATTTTTTTTTTTTTATCTCCAAAAACAAAAACAAAATTGGTATGCAATAATTGAAACTGAATATGCAAATTACACCAGGACGCTTAGGATATCTGTTTCTCTTTCATCAGAGAAAAATCATAATAATCATCATCGATACATTTTCATCTCGAATATCCCTGTAAGGAACACGGACACCTACTTTTCTGTCTTCATCCTGCTCATGAAGACAATCTCTCAAGACAATTCCAAGATCTACCAGAGCCTCGCAGACCTGATCGATCTTAGCTGCCTCCATGTCATCGTTGCCGTAGAGATCTATTTCAAAAGAATGACGTCATCGATTATAAATACTTTATATATCTCAATGACACATAGTGATCAAGAGGAACTTCAGTTTTCTGAAAGAGGACATAGTAGTTTATAGGTTTTATAAGCAGTTGGTTAGGCCTCATCTGGAGTATGCTGTGCAGGCTTGGAACCCATATGTTGCTAAGGATAAGGAAGTACTTGAAAAGGTCCAGAGGAGGGCTTCTAGGATGATTAGTTCCTTAAAGAGTGTTCTTTATTATAGGCAGTTACAACTGTTGAATCTCACCACACTGGAGCTTAGGAGGTTACGTGGGGACTTGATTCAGGTTTTCAAGATTGTGTATGGTTTTGAAATTTATCCTTTACCAACTTTTTCATGTTTGCTAATACTTAGTTGTACCTAAGGTCATTGTCCTAAACTCCAAAAGTCACAAAGTAGGCTTAATATTCGGCATAAATTTTTTTCTAATAGGGTTGTGAATGAGTGGAACGGTTTGCCTGAGTAAGTTGTACTTGCAAGTAGTGTCAATGGGTTTAAGAATGCTTTGGACAAGCACTTTAAGCATTGTAATCGGGTCTGAGTGTTTGTGTCTTCAGTTTTTTTTCTCTCTCTCTAGGGTCCTTGATGGGGACTTGAGTGTCCCTCCTGATCCTTTTTTCTACTAAACTAAACTAGTACTGTACAGTAGCTATCTTCCTTATAAATGATAGTGTATTTTGCCAAAGCGTCATGGTATTATTCAAACCGAGAATGATGACACTAATAAACGAACTATGGTAACTATTATTAACTGTTATTGAAGGCATCTATTGTGTTAGCAGTTCAAGGCCTTGGTTAATCAGTGATGCATCATTTTCCAGGAATTCAGTTTCAGTTTCACACCGGGGAGAGGCGCACTCAATTTTAATTAAGTTATCTGCAGTATGACCAAACAAACAAGCTTTTCAATATAACCTGTATTTTGACCAACCTGAAGCTATCACAGCATTCATCCCAGGATTCATCACAGGATTCTGAAGCTATCACAGGATTCATCCCAGGATTCGAATCCTGGGATGAATCTGAATCCTGGGATGAATCCTGTGATGAATCCTGGGATGAATCTGATTCCTGGGATGAATCCTGTGATAGCATCAGAATCCTGTGATGAATCCTGGGATGAATCTGAATCCTGGGATGAATCCTAGGATGAATCCTGTGATAGCTTCAGAATCCTGTGATGAATCCTGTGATGAATCCTGTGATGAATTCTGTGATGAATCCTGGGATAGCTTCAGGTTGGTGTATTTTGTAGATTGTACAAAGAACAACTTGCCAATCATAGAGGGCGATGCTTTGAAACTTAAGGATTGATCTAAAATGCACGGTCACAGTATCAAAATAAGTAAGTACTGCAACTTTAAATACATACTTTCTGTGTCACAATCGAATGATACAAGGAATTCAATGCATATGCATTTAAACGTCTGAACTGACCACAGAAGGGCTCACAGGTGTGAAGTTTCGATATTTTTAATGATTTTTAAGACGACATGCATGTAAATGTGTGTCAACATGCAACATTTAGTAGGACTCTAGGATTCCTCGTGAGTCAAATGGTATGATGGCATAAGATCTCTTAGTAAGAATGACCGTGTGTCCATTTATGCGTACTATATCTGTAAGTACCACATCTGGTTTTGCCTTCTGTTCCCGTAATTATTGACTTCAGAAATTTCATACTGGACAGCAGCTGAGTTAAAAGTACCCTTGTCAAGTGACATGAGCATCTCATGTGAAAACAAAGCTCCTGGATAGTGTGTGAGTTTATGGTCCAGATAAATACAGCACATGTATCACAAACAGTGACATAATTTAGTTACCACCCAGCCTGTTTTGGGGAAAGTTTAAAGTCAGAACTATTTGACTGGGTGAGCAGGAAATGAGCCAAGCAAGAAAGAACGTACATAAATGTGACACCCGTCAATTACAGCGTGGTCCTTTCTTAGGAAACTTCTGGTAATGGACAAGAAAATAAACTGTAGCTTGATCCAGTATTACATATAATATCAGAGACAGATCCAGGATTAAATATTGTTTAGAAGGTGGTGTGTTCCCTGGGGTCATTAAAGCCATCTCCCACATAGCGGGTGAAAGTATAGATGCAAGGTTGTGCTTAGGCCAAGGGTAACTATCTTGTATTTTATTGTGAGGGTTGAAAAGCAGGGCAGGAGTAGGAATGCACATACCTCCACCCCCCCCCGCCCCCTCCCCACTGCTTAACATGAAATTCTCCCAATAGAAACCTGGTCCAGTAACCCACAAGATTGCCCAGTTCTGCAGACAGTACAAGTCAGTATCCCTGAAATAATGCAATGAACTGGCTCACTGCGTGCTATCAGTCTTGCATTTCACTCGTTGATTTATCTTTGCTGGGCCATTCAGGTCAATGATAAACAACGACATAGTAGTGTAGCAGCCTACACATGAGTTAGCAATGAGTGCCACTCGACCAAGATTAAATGGGATCATGCAATTATGGTTTTGCTTCATGAGTTAGAAGAGTACTTATCCTACTGGATATAAACAGATTTGGCTTGAGCTATGTTTAATCAAAGCAGACATCTACGTACACATTTACAAGAGATGGGACAGGAAATTGGGAAAGAAATATACCTCATCACACCAGGCAACAAACTCAAACTTACACCTTTAAAGAACAATGCCTGCCAGTTTGTGAGAATTTTCCAACTTAAAGGCATTGAAGACTCGCCCCAAACAGCATGCCGCTATCTTTAAAAAGTTAACTTTCCGTTGCTTGCAAGTGAAGTTTTTCTCTTGTCGCTACAAAATGCAGACAGTAATGAAACGTGATACCTTGTTATCTTTTATCCAGACCTGAGATGCCCATCGCTGCTATGTACACTGTGTTGTGGGTATTGACCGTAGCTGTATGTATTGATTGTACACTAGTGTCTAATTACCGACGGAAGCAAGCTCTGTGTGTATTTTCTGGGATCGATGGTGGTGTCTAACACTTCTGTTACACCTCATTCGAAACTAGGTCAGATTACCGGTATTAGACGTTTCTTTGTGCGCGAGTCTTCACATCCTTTAAACATTGACTTCTCAACTGGGAGATCATAGTTCACAAATACTGTTAAAACTTACTCAGCCTCTTTGCCAAGAAACGATTGATGGCACAACTCTGTGTAAGCTGCACTCCGTCAACTTCCAGAACAGGCACCTGCCCAAACAGGAGACCTGTGGAGGTAGTGAACAGAATATGTAAGAATAGATTCCAAACTATATTCAAGAGCTTTAGGCATCGAAAGAAATACACAAACACTGGCACAAAGGTAACTTAGTACTTAAGTCTAAACCATATAGCTCACAGTCACTCCTTGCACTCCCAGTCAATTGCTGCACTATACCACCATTGCCTATCAGGGGAAAAAACAGTACTACTGTAGGCCTACACTTCTGAAGTTCTGGCATATATGCTATCACTCTTCAAAGCCCTGTTTTACAAAATTTTGTCCCATCCCCACCCCCACTTGTGAAATTATCAGAGAAGGCCCTGAAATACATTCAAGCTGTTTTTATGCACAGGACTTCAGAAGGCCACAATCTGTTAAAGACTTATCCAGGGCTAGTAGCAAATTCCAGTGGTAGCTAGTCCAAAGTTACATGATCAGAGAACAGAAAATGGCAGCAGGGGGAAATTCAATTATACTTGAATCCTGGCCATGGGAACTATTCTCAGAATTATGGGGCATCTAGTCACCAGTTAGGTGTACGCCCAGAAAAATGACCCAAAACTAGGCTACTTGTGCAATTTCTTGGGGCCAACACCTATGCCCTAAATTGACCTAACCTTGTAAGTGGGCTGGCATTGACTGTTACCTTGAACTGTTAATTAGCCAGGACATAATATATGTCCCCTAACAACATGTAATAGTACTGCTCAGCCTACACAAGCTAGGCCTAACCTACATCCTAATTCCTACTGACAAGAGCCTTGACTTGGGTACCATTATTCTCCGCACACAGTACTTCCGCTGACACAAAACGGTGCTTTCCGCACACCAAACTTGTCAGCGGAAAAAGCAGCAGAATGGCTTACTGAACTGATTAGGCACATTGATATGATTTAGGAAGATGGAGAAGATAGAATTTGACTGTATAGCAGGATAGAATTTAGCTCCGAGACTAGATTATTATTAGGATAGCTTAGGTTCGGAAGAGGAATGATGATTTAGTACAAGTGGCGGTGATAATTAATTTTAGTTAATCTGCGCCACCTTATTCAGTTGTAGAAAATTTTAGATATGGCTTGAAGGTGAGCTGCCGTAACAATTTGGTCTAGCTAATTTTCATCGTTTAGGCCTAGGGAAAATCTTTTGTGGTGTTTTCTCATTAACCTGTTCTATTCTTTATATTTGTTCTTGCCTTTTTGGGCAGACCGCCACATACTTCTTTATGAAATCCCTAATTACATACACCCATGCCTCCAGTGCCTCCAGTGAATTATAAGCAGCTTAACTTTCTTGACATGAACTCAGTCTAACCATCCTTATCGATTTTCTTTGATACTTTCTCATGTTATTTTCATCATCCTGAATTTGGTATCATGAAGAAAAATAGAGTGTAGGCCTACATTTAAGTTGGAAAAAAATTGCATTCTGCACAAGAAATTTTTCAGCGGAACGTAATCAGCAGAAAGTACTGCGTGCAGCGAATAACTGAATTTACTTTGCCTTAATGATAGAATAGTCGTCTTTGTTACCACCACTGCAACTAAATGCTACTTGTTAGGGATACTAACAGTAACAGCTACGTTTCTATTACTAGTACTTACTAGCCAAGTACTTTACTCACCTAGTAATAGAAGTCCCCACAGTAGTACTAAGCTATATTATGCCTAGCATATATCCTTAAGTTTAACGTTTGGTTTAGCTACCTAACAAGTTACAGTTAATAGGCCTAGCCTAGGCCTACTTTGTTAAGTTTAACACACTGAAAA
Source organism: Apostichopus californicus (assembly GCA_020650975.1). Classification (NCBI taxonomy): domain Eukaryota; kingdom Metazoa; phylum Echinodermata; class Holothuroidea; order Aspidochirotida; family Stichopodidae; genus Apostichopus; species Apostichopus californicus. The sequence goes on from JAIPMN010024626.1 coordinate 6,792, forward strand.
TTACTTTTCTTCACTTCTGCCCATTCTTCGCCAGAGACTCTTTTATCTTCATACTGTTGTTTTGCGACAGCAAACATAAATCGTGCTGTCTCTGCTCTGCCTTTCCCGTTAAAGTAAATAAGCTTGTAAGACGACATTTTCGCTTCTGATATCGTTAGTGTTTGTTGAATTAGGCCTATGCTCAAAGCACCTGGGCAATATTCGACATGTGCACTTTTGTTACTTTTTAGGTACGAACCAATGATATCCTATAACACTGAAGGCTCTAGACGCATGACTTCCACACAATACAACAGTGTCAAGTCTACGGCCCTAGGCCTAGTACGTGTGATGAGTTAACTGATATTGTGGGATGAATGCACTCTTCACTTTCTTAAAATAGCCATATCATCCAACCCTCACCTTATCAGTGAAAATTTATCGTAATCCGAACATTCGCCACAAAATTGTTCCTTGAACTTCCTTACAAAGCCGCCATCTTAATTGAAATAGGGGGTCTCTTTTATATTAGAGTGAAATTCAGTCATTCGTCCAGTGTCTTGACTGCCATAACATATCTAGAGTACAATTATGCAACTAGGGAAGTCCCATTTTGTCAAACTCCAACTTATCTTTTTAACGCCAACGAGTAGTGTAAGAAAACGCCACTGAATAAGTCATTGATGAACGCAGAACTCACCAGGTTGCTGTCTTCCAGCCAAACTTGTCACACACTTACTAATCCTGATGGATCTAACTTCATGTCTTATAGTGCCTGGGTATGGGCTGGTCAGTCTCTGTGACTGATGATGTCTACGAACTTTGGTTAAAGGTTGATGCACAATAAGCTGTTTTAAATATTATTATTATTATTAATTATTTGCAATTCTAATATAGCAAAATGGCTGAAAAAGTCATGACTCGATAGCGATCGGTAGCATTAATTATCAAATGTCATAGAAATCCAAAGATTAAAAAATCATACGCTGCATGTACACTCCACGTAAATATCAAGGATCATGTTCTTCAAGCTTGGTATGATGATGTAACTCCTGAGTAATGTCATCATTACAATCATATAATCAAATTGTGTGAATTGACTATATGTACCTTTACAGAGTTCTTTACATTGTAAGACTTGTTGTAAGTTGAGAATGCCATACCAGAGATGGACCTATCAGAAAAGGTCCATCACCCTGCCGGGTACTTCCCGAGCCGAGTTTCTCTTCTTCGCTTACACTTAGGTACGCACTTGATTACTTAGGAATGTATAAATACATTTGCGTATGGGACCGTCCCAAATGAAAAGTTTTTGCCCAAATTTTGAAACCATCCCCATATTTGCGAAACTTACTACACAAGCCGCATGAAACATGCTGATACCAGGGGCGCGCATTAATTGCCAGTATGATTTTATTGAAATTGTCATTTGTAAGCAGTGGCATACCTGGTGGAATTGTTGGCACACTGGGCGGATCCTTCCTTTGTCACACTGCAAGGGATGCCGTACGGCATTTCTCAATAGCCGGCCCTCCCCTCATACCCCCTCCCCCAGGACGTCCTGGGGGAGGGGTATGAGGGGAGGGGCATGAGGGGCGGGGCTATTGAGAAATGTTATTTATGTAAGTTGACTTTCATGCAAAGTGGTGCAAAGCTTTGAACTGAACATGGTCAGGAATTCACATTCTTCTGTCTCTTTTTCATTTCTCTTAGTATATTTTTGGGCTGTGATGGAACCCCTGGCTGGTACCCAGCACAGATCCCCCTCCTCCTCACATATCTTAGTACGCCATTCTTTGTAAGGGTGTTCCACATTGGAAATGAGAATTTCCGAAATATCTTTTTTTTATTAGGCTACTAATAGGCCGCCCACCTCCTTGTGGCTGCTGTCATTAAGGTTAATGGAGATGGATTCAAATCTTAATATTATTTTTTCTACAATGCTACCCAAATTTTACATCTTTTGCCCGAATTTTGAGTCCCCTGAAAAAAAATTGGGGGAGGGCGGGGGGCACTTCTCCCCACCCCCTTGGCCTCAGACGTCGATGTGCAAAACAGCTCAAAACGTTATGTCGAAATTGCTTGGTTATGTAAAATATAATACACAGTTCACTGACCCAGAATATACAACACTCATGATATTACTGAGCTTACATATCGAGTGCTGTATGAAGTTTCCGCTTCCACCTTACCTAACAATTTGGCATGAATTTACCAGTATACCTTACTAATGGTTGTCGTATATTATTCCAATACCTCCAAGACTTGACTCTATAAACTTTGGAAATGAAAAGAACAGAGTTTGCCAAATTATTTTTAATGACATCACACCTGTGACCCCTAACACCTCCCCCCACCCCCCCCCCCCCACACACACACACACAAACTCTCCACTCCATACATTTTGTTTAAATACAAACATCTTAGTTTTGAAAGTATTCACATCAAGTAGGAAATAAAGATTTGAAAAAATTCCACAAGAATGTTGTTTTCCTAAAGGTTATGGAAACATTCATTCAATTTCCAGTAATTGCAACATTTTACTCCGCAACGAAATTCCTCTTTTGTGAGTGGGTTATTGAGGGGAGGAGAAAGCAACAATGCCAATATAGCAGCATTATTGCTATGGTTACCAACAAACATTGGTATTATCTTGTGAAGGAAAAATTAAAGAAACAAACCCAATCAAATTAGAGACACACGCTTTTTGTTTTTTTACTTTTTCAATGCTTGATCATAAAATAAATTCTATTCTTTCCGTATAAAAATGAATAATATGAAGAACCTACACCATTTACAAGTGTACAACTTAGAAGATTGTTATATGTAAAGTTGGCTGAAAACAACGGGATAAAAAAATATATATATTAATGACAAATAACAATTGCTTATCGGTTTATCATCCCTCCTTCTGATTACAGTAACCTTAAAACTGACATTAAGTAATATCCATTTATGAAAAAAGGAAAATTAAGTTTCACCCACTTTTTCTTGACAATGCAAGGACCTCATGATATCATACCAACTTAATGTATCTTCATTAGTATTATGAAATTTCATTGCGTAAAAGAATGAACCATATATACTGTTCTATGCAGCCATTTTGTTTCTATCATGTCCCTATGAATATTCATTGCACTATACTCTATGAATGTCCTTCATATGTTAAATTGATCTCTCTAATGGCACTGTACGTCTTTACGATGCAAATTGATCTCTTTAATGGCACTGTTTATCTTTACGATGCAAATTGATCTCTTTAATGGCACTGTACGTCTTTACGATGCAAATTGATCTCTTTAATGGCACTGTACGTCTTTGCAAATTGATCTCTTTAAATGGCATTGTACGTCTTTACGATGCAAATTGATCTCTTTAATGGCACTGTACGTCTTTACGATGCAAATGGCACTGTACATCTTTACCATGCAAATTGATCTCTTTAATGGCACTGTACTTCTTTACAATGCAAATTGATCTCTTTAATGGCACTGTACGTCTTTACCATGCAAATTGATCTCTTTAATGGCACTGTACGTCTTTACCATGCAAATTGATCTCTTTAATGGCACTGTACATCTTTACGATGCAAATTGATCTCTTTAAATGGCATTGTACGTCTTTACGATGCAAATTGATCTCTTTAATGGCACTGTACGTCTTTACGATGCAAATGGCACTGTACATCTTTACCATGCAAATTGATCTCTTTAATGGCACTGTACTTCTTTACAATGCAAATTGATCTCTTTAATGGCACTGTACGTCTTTACGATGCAAATTGATCTCTTTAATGGCACTGTTTATCTTTACGATGCAAATTGATCTCTTTAATGGCACTGTACGTCTTTACGATGCAAATTGATCTCTTTAATGGCACTGTACGTCTTTACGATGCAAATTGATCTCTTTAAATGGCATTGTACGTCTTTACGATGCAAATTGATCTCTTTAATGGCACTGTACGTCTTTACGATGCAAATGGCACTGTACATCTTTACCATGCAAATTGATCTCTTTAATGGCACTGTACGTCTTTACCATGCAAATTGATCTCTTTAATGGCACTGTACGTCTTTACCATGCAAATTGATCTCTTTAATGGCACTGTACATCTTTACGATGCAAATTGATCTCTTTAATGGCACTGTACGTCTTTACGATGCAAATTGATCTCTTTAATGTCACTGTGCTTCTTTACAATGCAATCCCATATCATGTTGATTATAGACAGCATCAGACTATACCATCAACCTATAACAAATATATTAAGTTGGTTCAGTCAGTCATCAATGACTTTGTTACCACTCTCTAATACCTTCGAGAATATTACGACATACCATAACGAGTATTACTGGTTCATCTTTGACGTCACCGAGGTTGTTCAAACTGCTTTTTATTACACACTACTATAGATCCTGGTATTGACATCAAAGCTAAACTTTAGTGTCATCCTCTCAATTAAAATGACTTGGCAGATTTTTGGAGACTGGTCCAAAATTTCAGGTCGCTTTTTAAAACTAGTATATTTTTTTCACAGGCTTTACACCTCCCAGCCTATCCAATCGATCCTATGAGCTAGAATAGCGTTTAAGTGTCTTCAAATACATTTATTGTATGGTTTACCTACACCAGCCTTTACTTCAAAGTATTAGAAAGGAAAAAACCTGGCAGATTTTGGAAGAATTCACTATCATGTATTCCAATGCAAAGGCAATGACATAAGTAAACAAATAGACACTTAAAAACTATTAAACTTGAAGTGTAACCACTGTGTTCAGATAAACGCATTCCATTTGTCATTCACATATATAAATGCATTTAATAACCTTCAGCAAACTTTATATAAAACTTTTAAAAAAAAACAGAATGGCTTTGCCTGGCAGACTTTGGAAGAGAGTAGTAGTCGTAGAGAAGATATCGTTATACGTCCTTCTCTACGACGACCGGAAAAATTGGGAGCTTTCACGTACATTACAGTTGAAGGTTATCCAGTTTATACGTTAACTGAACCGTCAGCTGCGTAGGGCAGTGTAAATTCTGGAGATGTACTGCTTCCTTCGTCGTCATTGGAATCGTTGGTCGAGTGGCTTGCCTGTCAGAAGAAGAAAAAGAGACGACCGAAGTCTATTAGGTTTGGTAGCGGTTTGTAAGGGTACGATTCCTATACAGAGCGCAATCATTGTGATAGGCAAATCGAAGAAGAAGAAGAAGGATACGTTCCGTTCCTGTTTTTCAAATTTCGGGCGATCTGAGCAGCTATGATGATTACGTTCATGGGAAACACTGGTGCAGGATCTCGTTAATTTCATTCCAAAGGCTTCCTCCCCTTATTGTCGCACCCACATTGACAGGGTTACTTGATTGAAGCCACTTAAGTGGTGATCAGTATTTATACAAAGGATCTGTACATGTAAAAGCATGTAGTTGTAAAGGGCATAGCTGCCCCTCCTTTCAAAGTAAGGAGGGGATGGGGGGGGGTGGGGTGGAGGTGTCAGGTGTATGTTTTCATTTCCTTCTCCTCTAGGGATGTACTCTACCAAGTAATAACTGGATCAATTTTTAGTATGTAACAAGTAGTCAAAGTGTTGGGAATGTAATGAAGTAGTCAAATTAACATTTGGTGCAAATGGGTTGAAAACTCATGGATACTTCGAGAAAAGGTTCAACAAAAATTTGAAGTGAATAATCAACGTTTGAGATAAAAAAAAAATTGAAACTTCTTAAGTTCCATTGGGCGAAGTTAACTAAGTATCCACAAAGCTTAATTGCTTCTGTGGAAAAGAATCGAACCACACCCTTGCCCCAATACCTTCCTATGCCATTTCAGAGAAAGGTAGATGATAATTACGTTTGATCGAGGGCTCCCCATCTTCACGAAAGACGTCTCTAATCTCCTCATCCTTAAATCGTCGTAGTCATCGTCTTCGTTCATATGAGAGCCGGGCTTTAGGTGCCTGGTAGCGAGTGGATTGCGAACGACCGAAGGATCCCGGATGCCTAACGGTCTTGCCGTTAGACGCAGAGGAACTTCGGTAAAGGCAGATTGTTTTCGACCGGCGTCTTTGTTTGGCGTTCTCAACAGTAGGCAGCAGAGACCGATCATAACCAATGCGAAAATGAAGGCACCTAACGTCACCCCGACGAGCAGTCCTATACTCGATGAAGCGGTTGTTTCTTCTGGCGGCCTGGAATCGACTAGCAATGACCAAAACAAAGGATAAATTAAAAGGAAGCCGTCTCGACATAATTACCAAGCGTATCCAATGCTGGGAAATAAGGATTTCTTTAG